>JALIZH010022630.1:0-14596 GCA_030522465.1 Rhipicephalus appendiculatus
TGAAAAACCGCTCCTTGCAAGGTATGTTGCTGTTCTGTAGCATTCCCTGTATGTTTTTAACAATGAAGCTGTTTAAGCTGGCCGTAATCTGTTCAACACAAACAAAAAAATGCCCCCACCTCCCCGAAGGGAATCGTGAGGAAATGCGAATGCATTTCGCGCGCGCTTCACTCCATTTATATATGGTGGTTGTGGTTCGATGAAGGAAAAGGCGCCTAATTTCTGCAGCCCGGTCGGGAGCACGGCTCAGCGCCTTTTTTTTTGCTTTTTGTTGTTTTTTTAATTTTTTAAATTTTTTTTATTTATTTTTTTAAATTTTTTTTTCATATATAGCTCCGCCGAGCTCCGCCGCAGTCCGCTTTTAGTTAACGCGCACGCTGCGAATTTTCATTGTTCAACAACGCACGGGAGAAATGTCCCACCGGCACCACCTTGGAGGTCAAGATTCATTGCCATATATACTGGGTGGCCAGTGAACGGTTGTGCAGCGCGAGCAGTCGGTTTTTTCAACCAAGAAACTCGCTAGCAGACGCTGCCTGTGTCGGCCTCGCGAGGCGAGAGAAGGAGAGGGGGGAGCGCAGGAGAGGCGAGAGAGAGAGGGGGGCGCGCATGCGCAGTGTGAGTGTGGACGCTGCGGACAGAGATGCCTAGAGAAGAGAGGGGGGAGCGTAGGAGAGAAGAGAGGTGGGACGCGCATGCGCAGTGGGAGTGTGGACGGCGCGGGCAGGGATGCCTAGAGGAGAGAGGGGGGAGCGTAGCAGGGGGAGAGAGGAGGGGAGGCGCATGCGCAGTGAGGGTGTGGTTGCCGCGGGGAGGGATGCCTAGAGGAGGGAGAGAGGAGGTTTTTTTACTTTTATTTTTTTTAAAGGGTTTGCGCATGCGCAGTAAGGGTGGTCACGCCGCACACCACCACCACCGGATTAAGCTTCGCTATAAGATGCTTCACATCTAACACCTGCCGGCGCGCACACCTCCTCAACCTATCCTCCTCCTCCTCCTCCGCGGACAACGCCAACGCCGGATGCCTGACATAGCCCGACTATGAAATGCATTCGCATTTAAAATCCTCAGTTGGGTAAGTGCCACAGGAATTGGGCAAGTCCCCACTAGCAGGTGCAAGTGTTAAATGAAAACTCTGCTCAGCGAAGTGGAGCACATGAAACACGAGGGAAAGAAAGAGACATAAGGGGACTAAAGACATAAAAAGATTGAAAGACTAGACTGAGAGAAAGAGCTTGAAAAGCTGAGAGCAAAACAGAAAAAGAAGGAAACAGGGAGAAAGTGAAAGACATAGAAAGAGGAAGTAATAAGTAGAGAGAAAGAAAGGGAAGAAAGAGTGAGAAAGAAACTCGTAGAAAAAGAAATTTAAAGGAACAGGGAGGAAGGAAGAAAGAACAAGAAAGGCTGCCCAGCTCCGGTCTTTCTTCAGGCCTGGCACTGCTAGTGCGAAGCTGCCATAAATTTTTCAGTGCTCTGAACTAGAAGTTGCAGTGTTAAAGTCAATCACTGTTCATTTGTGTCTTGCAGGGAAGCACTGTCCACGATTTCTAGATCAGCCTGCCAAGACTCCACTGACACCTTGGCAAGTGTAAGTGTCCATGCTTTTATGATATTTTGGTGCAGTCTTTGGTCATTCTGCCTCGGGCCATAGTCTTATAGACTCTATTTTTGTTTAAAAACTGTTTCTTCTACCAGTTATTGAGGCCTTGTGAACCTTTTGTTTTGACTGTTAGAGACGGAGACTGCAGCGCCAGGGCATTCCTGAAAACCTTGTGCCTGCTGCCCTCAAGCAGCTGAGCCATTTCGTGCTTGAGAAGCTGGCAGACCTTAAGAGGCTGGCAAAATGGTGAGGTGCTGTTGTAACTGTGTTTTGACTAATTTAGGGAAGGTTCTTTGTATGCAGTTGTAAGTAACATGCAGCCTTGTTAAAAAAATGCCCCCACCTCCCCGAAGGGGAATCGTGAGGAAATGCGAATGCATTTCGCGCGCGCTTCACTCCATTTATATATGGTGGTTGTGGTTCGATGAAGGAAAAGGCGCCTAATTTCTGCAGCCCGGTCGGGAGCACGGCTCAGCGCCTTTTTTTTTGCTTTTTGTTGTTTTTTTTAATTTTTTAAATTTTTTTATTTATTTTTTTTAATTTTTTTTTTCATATATAGCTCCGCCGAGCTCCGCCGCAGTCCGCTTTTAGTTAACGCGCACGCTGCGAATTTTCATTGTTCAACAACGCACGGGAGAAATGTCCCACCGGCACCACCTTGGAGGTCAAGATTCATTGCCATATATACTGGGTGGCCAGTGAACGGTTGTGCAGCGCGAGCAGTCGGTTTTTTCAACCAAGAAACTCGCTAGCAGACGCTGCCTGTGTCGGCCTCGCGAGGCGAGAGAAGGAGAGGGGGGAGCGCAGGAGAGGCGAGAGAGAGAGGGGGGCGCGCATGCGCAGTGTGAGTGTGGACGCTGCGGACAGAGATGCCTAGAGAAGAGAGGGGGGGAGCGTAGGAGAGAAGAGAGGTGGGACGCGCATGCGCAGTGGGAGTGTGGACGGCGCGGGCAGGGGATGCCTAGAGGAGAGAGGGGGGGAGCGTAGCAGGGGAGAGAGGAGGGGGAGGCGCATGCGCAGTGAGGGTGTGGTTGCCGCGGGGAGGGATGCCTAGAGGAGGGAGAGAGGAGGTTTTTTACTTTTATTTTTTTAAAGGGTTTGCGCATGCGCAGTAAGGGTGGTCACGCCGCACACCACCACCACCGGATTAAGCTTCGCTATAAGATGCTTCACATCTAACACCTGCCGGCGCGCACACCTCCTCAACCTATCCTCCTCCTCCTCCTCCGCGGACAACGCCAACGCCGGATGCCTGACATAGCCCTGACTATGAAATGCATTCGCATTTAAAAGTGTTTAAAGCATTATACTGACTTAATGCCATGCCAGTGCATTTGCTTACATCTAGGTGAAGTATGTGTGAGATAATGCAGAGAAAACTAGTCTTGAGCTCACAGCACATCAAATTAACACCCTGTTTACTCAAATCTGAGCCAGCCCAGATTCTAGGCTGACTCCTTAATGTTTGAAGCCAGAAAAAAAGAAAACGTTGCCTCAAATGTAGGCCCAGTAGGAAAAAGAAAAAAAAAGAAAGTTTACATTATTTAAAAAACTCTAAACACGGACAGTCGAACCCAGATATATAAAGAGCCATGAAGGGGATTTCGAAATAGCTTGATATGGCGGCAGAGCGGACAAGTCGTCCAGCTTTCTCCCGTGTGTTTGTGTGTACTTGTACAGTGATCTCTGCTGAAGAACGCTGCTCTCCTGAAACCCGGCGCCTGCTGCGGTGTGTAGCCTATTATGTATTGTCACACTATCACTGTGCTGGGACCCTTTTCTGCGCGCGTTTACCATGTGTCTGTGTGGTCCCATTTCCTTGTGCGCAAAGGTTCGCTTCTAACAGCAAGCAGGTGTTGTGTGCATCGTGTTGGGCCAATGCGGCAACTGCTTTTTTGCGCAGTTCCACGATGGCACAACACATTTGGGTTGTCGCATATTAGCAGCACGCAGCAAGTTAAAGTGGCACTGTGCCTAACCTGCTGCCGAAGAGATAGTCGAAAATGCTTAGTGCAATAGGGCTGTCAGCGATACGTTGCACTTTCATGTGTGTCAGTGGCTGCTATCACGTTTGCAGCCACTGCCACATGTGCCGAAGTTGTAATCGATGGCTGACCGGTGTGTCCAAATGAAAAAATTAAATATTTTTCACGGTACAGCGTGGCACTGGGCACATCTAGAGTTGCGGGGTGCACTTTGAATCGACAAGCTTATGAGCCTTGATGGCGTGAGCAGTCCACGGTTATTATGCTTGTGGAAACAATCACTGCTGTCACTCCTTTTTTTTTAATAATCTTTTTTAAACACTCGAATATAAACTGGTACGTTGCACGAGTATTTGAAAAAGATTATTGGCCTAGATTTGTGTAAATACGGTACACACTCTGCCTACAGCAATAAGCAACATCAAGACTTATCTCTAGTATTCTGAAAGCTCCATTTCTTAGTTAAAATATTTCTGCAGCAAGCTACCATTGAAAACGTTGCAAAAGGCCAGCTCTCATGCATTGAGTTCATAGTGTGCTTCAAGCACAACAATATCATTGCATCATTTGTATATGTAGCATTACTGATGTGAACTTCTAACTTTCATGCACTTATATATTTTTCAACACTTTCAGGGAAAAGGACAACCTTAAGCCGCAGGAAAGTCATGAATAAGTGCAGCAAGTTGCAAGGTGATGAGTAAGCAGTGCCTGCATTTGGTCTAGTGATTTTCCCATTAACTTTTACAATACTTGTATAAGTAATAAATTATCGTAAAACAAGTACTTCCATTGTATGGTTTTTATTTGATGCATGTGCACTACACATCATTCACAAATAAGCATTCCGGACCATTTTGGTCAGGATGAACATTTTTGTTCAATTTGCCAGCATTATTGCTTCAACAATTTGGTGTACTCATTGCCCCATGTATTTCAGCGGAACACCAGTTTCAAACTGAAGAATATTAGGGTCCAGCTAGAAGTGCACATCAAATGGTTGACCAGTTTCGCACCAGTTAGTTTCAACTGGCCAACTAACTGCGCACCAGTCGGCTTTAAATGGATGACCTGTTGGGTACCAGTTGGCTCTAACTGGGGGGACCATACGTTTTCAACTGGTCAACCAGTTGGCTTTAACTGGATCACCATATCTGTTCAACTGGCTAACCAATTGGGTACCAATCAGCTTCAATTGGATGACCTGTTGGCACCAATTGGCTTGAACTGGATCACCATCTGTTTTCAACTGGTTAACCATTTGAACACCAATTCACATTGACTGGTTGACCAGTTGGGCACCCGTATCTTTAACTGGATCACCATACCTGTTCAATTGGTTAACCAATTGGGCACCAGTCAGCTTCAAGTGGATGACCATATGTTTTCAACTGGTGAACCATTTGGACACCAATTCACATTGACTGGTTGACTAGGTGGACACCAGTTATCTATAATTGGTTGACCGTATGTGCTCAATAGGTTGACCAATTGGACGTAAACTGGTCTACCAATTGAATATAATTGGTGTGCTCTCAACTGGTGGCGAAATTCCAATTGGTCAAAAACCAATTAGTGGCAATTGGTATTTTTCCAATTGGACCCATTGATTTTTTTTGACTGGGCCCCACCCCTGAAATTTTTCAGGTTTGCTTGCGTATATATACACGCACACGTACAAACACACGCACGAACACACATAAAGCATGCTTGAACCCTCTCCTCTCCCCCCGAAAAGAATTTCTGGCTACGCCCCTGATCGCCAGCTACAGCCAGGCAACAAATACGACGTGGATCGTCGACAGGGAAACCCGAAATCCAAAGCGGAAAGTTTGCATGTTGCCAGTAGTGGCGAAAAGGCAAGTATAATAACATTTGATGATATCGACGATCATTGCGAAGCCACATAAGTGCTCCCAAACGAAGAACGGTCGCATTAGCCTCGACTTCGACCAACTAATCCATGTTTACGTGGAGCTACTGCGGGTTGTGAAACACATGCGGATTATTGATACTTACAGGACAGACATGCTGCATGCTCGCTCATCGTATCGAAAGTGTTTGTGATTGAATGCGGCCATAATATTGTGCATTTAGAAAGGGAAGGTAGAGAAAGTGTGCGGCGAGGCGTGGGTGCCTCGGTACGATGAAACGTAGAGACCCCAGTCGCATAGGCGTAGGGGCGAGGGTTGCGAGGGTGCTTCCGCACGATGGAACAGCCATATACACTCCTCTGTGCGTGCGTGCGTTTGTGAGCGCGCCCGCGTCCCCAGCCACGTGACGTCACGAGAAGAACCAATGGCGCGCGAGCAATTCCGGAGGAGGCGCTGGCTCCCTCCTCGCTCTCTTTCTTTTCTCTCTCGCGCGCGCTGCTACTCCAGCATTTCAAAATACGCTGCCCGCCCAGAATGACTAGGTGCTATGCGTATAGCTCGTTTAGGTGGCTTTTGCGTAGACGATTTGCGTTGTCGCAAAGAGTTGACGACCGCACGTTAACCTTGACTTTGACTGTACACTGTCGTCCTTTATGAAAGGGAACACGCGAGTGCGTGGCCGGTGCTCCGCGGCGGCTGCCTACAGTACCATGAACCGACAGCTGAAGAAAGCGCGTCCGCGTTTTGGCGGCATCGCCCGTTGCGAGACCAAAGCAGGGGGCGTAATCTACCAGCGCTTGTTCAACGGCAATCACTCGTTATTTTGTTTGCGAACAGATGACGCCAAAAGCGGACATGCTTTCTTCAGTTGTCGGTTGACGGCGCTGTATGCAGCCGCCGCAGAGCGCACGACACGCGCTCGCGTGTTCCCTTTCATAAAGGACGACAGTGTGCATTCTACGGCACCGAGCAACGTTTGTAGTCACACTCGCCGGGCACGCGTCACGTCTACTTCCGCCACTCGCATAATCAATCATATTTCGATAGCCTGCTGCGCCGGTCCCAAAGAACACTAAAAAAACACTCGAGAAGTGGACGCACGGTGGTGCGTTACACGCTCTTCGGCGCGTAATCAAAGAAGCAGCCGTATACTTCTAGTAGCGCCGTCGTTGTAAATAGCGGCGGTGAATTGAAGAGCGCCGACCAGGCTCCTGTGCGCTCCCTGCAGTACACGACGCGCGGGCGCAACCACGTAATTGAAGTTCGCCATCTAAGCGGCCGTCATTTGTAAGCTGTCTGATTTCTCATTTACTGCCTCCCTCTCTTTTACTACCGTCCATGTGTACGTTCGAAGGTTGTTTCTTTCTTTTTCTTATTCTCTGTCTTTTCAAACCAATGATGTTTTGTTTACTTTCTTTATATCACCTCTTCACTGCAACAAAGGACGGTGCCGTCCTGCGTACCGCTATTAATTTATTTTCCTTACATTGCCTCCCCTCTTGCTGCTTTCTTAAACATCACCTTCCTTTCTTTTTTATGCCGTAGGAGTACGTGCAATCTACCAGCATTGTTTTACCCATTCCCTTCTACTTTTTTTTTCTCTTGATTAACGGGGTACGCGCGCCAAGGCAGGCGCTCCCGATGGCATCTGCATACGTTTCCGGTTACTTATGGCTTGCCGTCCAAACGTTCTCAGGCAAAGTTAACACACCGAGAAGGCGTTTTCTTTCTTTCTTTCTTTCTTTCTTTCTTTCTTTCTTTCTTTCTTTCTTTCTTTCTTTCTTTCTTTCTTTCTTTCTTTCTTTCTTTCTTTCTTTCTTTCTTTCTTTCTTTCTTTCTTTCTTTCTTTCTTTCTTTCCTTCTTTCTTTCTTTCTTTCTTTCTTTCTTTCTTTCTTTCTTTTTTCTACGGCACCATATTGATCAACCTGCACGACTTCGCTCTTACGTGGTGTTCGTTTTATTCGAAAATTCCGTTCAACCTGTTTTCAATTGCGATTTGTTTTGCTAGGCTTCGCGGCCACTGCCTTTTGTGTATGCGGTGCAAGACTGCCCCGTGCACTTTACAAACCCGCACTAACAACCACCACTAACCGTTATCATTATAAGTCTGAAATGAATGGTGAACGGCTGAGTCCACGCGAGAGACAAAGGAAAATCCATTGGCCGCTCTCGATACGATGCAACACTACGCGAACTTTGCTGGGCTCTAGCGCTGCACGTCATTTTTTGGCGCGAGTAAAAATATAATATACATCAGAAGTGATTCATTTTCATAAGAGTGTACATGCTGCTTCCTTTAGGCACGCCTTGTTTCACTATTCGGTTGGTTTTAGTTTTTTTCGAGCCCAAAATTAAGAAAAAAAGACGGATACGATCAGAGTGCGCTTCGTGAAATATGTGGCAATTTTCTCGAGCTACAGGCCCGTACCATGCCCGATTCTTTAATCTTGTTTTCTTTTTTAAGAGCGTTTCCTTGAATTAATCGTGCTTCTTTCGTTTTCCAATTAAACGTGAATGCACAAGCCATTCGTACATGGTCGTACATGGTTGCCTTTCCTCTCTATTTTTCTACCATTCGTATTTTTCCTTCAGGGCAGCCTTCGCCCGCACTAATGAATGCAATTACGGTTTGTTTACAACTAAGCGGCTACGTGAATCACATCAGAGTTAATACTTACAAGCAATCGGGTATACTGTGCAAAACATCGCGAAGAGTGATGCCGGCTTGAAATATCAGCACAGTGTGCCGTTCGTGTAATTACGAACGCACTCGCGAGATCGGGTCAAGGGCTATTAATTCCAAAGAACTTCCGCGTTTAACTCTCATAAATTAGAAAACTACCACGCACTTTCACTAATCACTACTTTCTATGTTTACTGATAAAATACGTTATGTTAAAGGGCCAGCTACTCCCGCTTCTGAAGATACAAAAAAATTCCCCCATCTCCCGCTAAAGGGAACCATGTGTGGATGCGAAGCAGCGGCGAGATAATTAGCCTTGAGCGGGAGTAACGTCGCCGCTCTCATTTCACGGCAGTGGTCCGGGCGCTCATCGCGGCGCTGCACAGGAGAGAGAATGAGGCGCGCCCGCTCCGTCATTTTCATACCGCGGAACTACCGTGGCGCCCCCAGCGGAGTATGCAGCTGTCACACCACCTGTCGTGCGCGCCGCTCCGTAGAGGATTCCTAGAGGAAAGGATGGGGGGGGGACCGTTGGAGAGGAGAGAGAGGGCGAGGGGACGTGCATGACCTGTGCGGGTGTGGGACGCGGCAGCCGCTCCGTAGAGCAGAGGATTCCTAGAGGAGAGAACGCGCATGCGCTGTGGGGATGTGGGACGTCAGAGCCGCTCCGTAGAGTAGAGGATTCCTAGAGCAGAGAGGGGGGAGAGGACGCACATGCGCTGTGGGACGCCGCTCCGTAGAGCAGATGATTCCTAGAGTAGAGGAAGGGAGTGAGCGTAGGAGAGCACAGGGGGAGGGGACGCGCATGCGCTGTGGGGGGGTGTGGGACGCGGGGGGCCGCTCCGTAGAGTAGAGGATTCCTAGAGGAGAGAAAGGGGGGTGAGCGTAGGAGAGAGAGGGGGGAGGGGACGCGCTGTGGTGGTTTGGGACGCGGGAAGGAAGGGACGGACTAAGCCCCCCTCCAAACACATGCAAGCAAGATTAAGGAATGGGGTCAACCTGGGCGACAGACACCACCTGCTTAGCCATTGCTAAGCAGCCTCTCTGTGCTCTCGGCTATGACTCAAGGAATGGGGTCAACCTGGGCGACAGACACCACCTGCCTAGCCATTACTAAACAGCCTCTCTGTGCTCTCGGCCATGACTCTGATGATTGTAGTAGGGTTGACGGCCTTCATATTACTACAGTGTTCTGGTTCGCATAATGGGTGCTTCCCTACTTAATGAAAGTGGCCGGACGCGGGACGGGGGGACGGGGGACGCGGTACGCGGGACGCGGGAAGGGACGGACAGAGCCCCGAGCATAAGATGCTTCGCATCTAAAAAATCACGCCATATCCACGAAGTGAATGATGATGAGCGGGCGAAGCTCCGGAGGTAATCTGGTAAACCGTCAATCCCCGTAAATATTGCCCACTCTATGGGGTAGATGATGATCTTGTTCAAGAGCTCTACGGAACACAAGGAGGGGGGTTCCCCTGATTTTGTTTTCCTCATCAGCGTCATCGTCATCTTTATCACGTGGAGTGGGTGCATTCCACTATACGTGGCTACCTACTACTACTACTACTACTACACGCTACAAAGGAGGGACAGACCCACACCCTAAGGAGCTTCGCCCCTAAAAAACGTTTGCATTATTAAATATATATAGTTTTAGGGAGTTACAGAAATGCGGTACCGTGTCACGGTACCGCTCCTCCTTTCCTGGTTGTTGACCTTTTGCCAGTGAAGGCGCCCCAAAAGGTTTCTTCAAAAATTTGGCAGATCCCACGTAGTGCTATGGGAATCTCTGTCATGCGAAGCATGCGGGGGGGGAAGGTGACTGTGGTGTAATTTTTTTCATCACGCTAAACATATGTACGAATGCTATACGCACAGACATGTATGTTGAACAGTCGCATATGTTTCATATAACCAGTTGTTTACAGCTGCGTAACGATGCCAAGAGCAACATGTGTATTACCAACACCAGAAGCGGTAAGCTGAAATTGTAGCTCTTGTGCTTGCGAGGATGGTTCAGTTTATCGACGGCCGACACTCTGTTCGCTGCTATCTGTGTATCAGTGCACAGCGTTCATTGCTTGCTGTAGTTTGACTTTCAGTTTCCCGGCCACAAGTTCGGCCAAATAAAGAGTTTCAACTTGGACACGCCGACTGCTGCCTTTCGTCGAAGTCACGACCACGTGGCAATATGTGCTGCTGCACAATTAACCCTTCTAAACTTAAGTTAGGCTATTAAAAATGACATTTTGCTGTAAAAAATCAAATATTTTAAAGTGCAGGGGGGAACACTCCCACTGGAGCCAACCACTTTAAGCTGAAAAAATGCTCGTTTAATATGTTTCCATGGTGTTTCCCCAAAAGCTTGCGGCGAAAAAAGAATTGAGGTGGGGTAACCACAAAGGTACGGTGGTTACAGTGCTCGGCTCTTGACCCGGCGGACTTGAGTTCGATCCTGGCGGCGACGGTCACATAATTGCGATGGAGGCACAGGGCTAGAGGTCCGCGTATCGTGCGATTTCTAGAGCCCTCCACTACGGTATATCTCGTAATCATGTCGTGGTTTTGGCGAGTGAAACCCAAGACATTATTATAAATTTAAGTGGGTTCTGTTTCAAGCTAGAAAATCCTTTTTCTTTTGTCTTTCCAGCAGCAGCCACTGCTTTCAGCTAGAAAACTGCCTCAGCTGGATTTCGGTTCCCGCTGGAAAAGCCATTTCCATTTGTTTCCAGCTGGAAAACCACCTAAGGTGTACTTTATTTCCAGCCGGAAATTGTCATTTTCAGTTACTTTCGACTGGCAATTCCTGCTCCAAATCCAGCTGGAATGTCTCCTTCCAGCAGGAAATTCGCATGCCATTTTCATCCGGGATGGGCTCTGACATACAGGTCATCTGTACAACTCGTTCTACTGTGTCCGCCAAGGTTGACGTGAACGTAAAAGTCAAAACTCCGCGTAGGTATAGATGGGGTTTGACTGTTAATAGGACCATAATCTATACCACATATGGCAATGCGTTTCGCATTTTAATCCCCAGAACCTTCTCCAAAACCACTCGCAGCGATGTCGGAATGTCGACAACGCAGTTCGCTGCATTTCCCTTACTTCAGGGAGTAAAGCACACTCCGTCATAACAGCGTTAACGAAATGTTCCCGCCTTGACGCGACAAAAATTCAAGTAGTACATTCGCGGAGGCAAACTCTTTCACCCCTACTTAATTTGAATGCTGCTTCGAGCGTTCCTTCTCCTCGTTTGGCAGAAGTAATACGCTTCCACGGCACTGGCTTGCTTAATCATTTCAGAACGGGCACCCCGCGGCCCAGCGCGGCGCAAATTAGACGCAAACACCCCGCCATTCGCGCAGCTATTATATACAACTTCCCCGTCTGTTTTACTTGTTGTTTTCCGCCACTTCTACTGGTATAAAAAGCTCCGCATTCAGAGCTCCGGCGTTCTTCTTCTTTTTGTACAAGCCGCCTGCCTATTTTGTCTTTCGTAAGGCCTGCCTCAAAAGCGCAGTGAAGTGCTCCAGCATACCTCTTTACACAGCCACCCACAAAATACTCGACGTCTCCGCAGGCTGGCGCGCGAAATTGTCGTCTGCTGCCTCACCGCTTCTGCGTTTGAAGTCCCTTTTGCGGTACTTTACATCTTACCTTTGCATTCACGATCGCAGTTGGTATACGTTCGGAGCACTGAACCCTGTGTGAAGAAAAAGAGTCTGTACGGGGCTGCCTTTTAGAGCAAGTTCCAAGCCCGCGCGCACCCGAATGGTCGAAACACCGGATGGCTTTCAAAGGCATCTCCTATAAATGGTCTTTCCTGGGAGCGCGCTTTTGTTGTTAATCTCAGTGCAAAGTGCTAATTAAGTCTTTGTTTAGGGCAGAGTCAACAAATAGGCCGGGATTTTTTTTTCTTTTCTGCGGATGTTCTTGGGCATGCGGTGTTGGTTAGTGATAGCTGCCGTTTGAAGCGAGCAGCACTCTCGTAATCTGCGAGCATAAGTTAAATATATATAATATATGATAGTTAGCTTGTCTCCAGCTAGTTTGCGCATCGCCTCTTACGTGCGATGTAAAAAGGTGTTGGCTCCTTAGTTATGCATCCAACACCATTTTTAAGTGCAAAACCGTAGTGTGTGGGCTCTTTCATCATTGACGACTCGACTTACGACGTGACTGAAGCTTGAGAAAAACCACGCTCCATTGAAACAGAAAACCTTTGCAAGGGTGCGCGTATTGCAGCGTCTCATTCTTCAGAGACGCGCAAAGTGCACGAGGAAGTTTGCGCTCCTTCATGGATGTTATATGCAGGGGTCTTGTTTGTGGCACCGGGTTGACTTCTCTAAAATGAATACTTTCAGAACGTCCTTTGCAACTTATTTGCCGTACTCAAGGCTGTCTCGTAGTACCTGTCACATATACAGTGCACACCTACACCTTATTTGTACGACAGGACCACGAATATCTCTAACTATATACATAAAATAAGTAGTTTAGAGCTTGCAAACACTGCACTGCGATCGATGTTTACTCTTTACAGTTACCAATATTTCAGGCCCCTTCCTTGATGTTGCACTTGTGCCACCTCGATAACGGCCATGCCGCCCCACGATGAAGTCGCCGCACAAACACCTCTGAGAAATCTTTGTTACAGCAGCAATACAAGATCGCTGTAAAGGGAAGGACGATTACACTGCGCCTTGCTGGCTGCCCCAGACCATTGTAACAAGCATTCATTGGACACTTATGATGTGACGGCCGCGTAGCTGCATGATTAAGATGTCGATAGTAAAGCATCAGCAGCCAGGGTGCGGCAGAATAAAGCGCTCGTTAAGGCTACTAATCCATCCGGCAATAAACGGGCTGGGCAAAAGGTACCTGGGGTTGCATCGAGATACGATACAAGATACCGAGAGAAAACGTATTTGAGATACAGATACACGTGATACTAGCAGAGTAAATATATACGATAAAAAACCTGCTACTTTTATAATATACTTAATAAATTATTCAATTACTCATTTTTAATTAAAACCAGCAGATAATGATGCCATGGAAGGTATAGGCGACGTTAGCTTTACAACATAAATTGTAGACTTTACAGACCAGTTCGTGGAGGACGACTGTGATGGGATTCTTTGGAATAAAACAAACAGAAGGATCATGTTGCGTCGGTGACAGCAACGTTTTAAGAAAAATTGGCGAGGCTGTTTTCTGTTTTCACCTTATAGAAAAACATACGAACGTAACACGCACAACAGAGGACGCTATACGGGAACACGACGCTTTACAACACATGAAAAAGAACTCGAAAACTAACAGATATGCTTAGTCTCAGCACGAGAGAGTCTCACCGGGCAAAAGGAACAGTTGATGGGGAATATGCCTGCGTGGATGGAGCGTGCAGCATGAGAACGCAGATGTCACAGTGGCTTGGCGAGGTAAGGTGCAGCGCAGAAATGGATGCTGCCATAGGCTCGAGCGATGACGGGGACAGTTGATCCCGAGGTCGAGCAGAACATTGTGCTCCGACTCGTTGGTCTGGTAATGCGTAGCAACACTCGGGCCTACACCCGACGGTGTTGCGAACGGACGCTGTAGCTTCCTGGGAGCTCCATGGAGTAGACGTCGGTACTTGAAGCCAAGCGAAGCAGTACACTTCGACCCTTGACCTCTGCCAGGCACTCGGGGCAAACCACGACCGTGACGCTGGCTAACCGTCTTCCGTGGTCTCCAGGTAGGTACACTCGGGACTACGCCCGATGGTGTCGCTGACAGCGGGGGCGTTCTGTGGCTTCCGAAAACGAGGATGTTGAGCGATGAGGCCAGGCGAAGCCGTCCAGTGGCCCTCTCAAGGCTGGGCAACACTCGGGCCTACACCCGACAGTGTTGCTGGTGAACGCGGTAGCTTCCCTGAGCGCTCCATGGACTTGATATGGAGACTTGAGGCCAAGCGAAGCAGTCCACTCCGACTCTTGACCTCAGCCAGGCACTCGGGCCTACACCCGACCGTGCTGCTGGCCGAGAAGCTCCCCCCGTCCTCCACCTTGATGGAACGCCACCGTGGCCACCCCGTGGCTCTTCACGCGCCCGCCTCTCGTGCCAACTTCGAGATTCTTCTTCTTTTGTCCGGTTCACGTGCCAAAGTCGCATCGTCGTCTTCATCCTTGCACAAGTTCTGTCTCGGCGATTCTAGGTGACTACTCCGTCCCATCTCGTCATGTCCTCGATGCGACAACACACACGCCACTCGCGCACTAATCCATCACAACGACGAAGTTTATTGCACTGTTGCAAATATGGCACGTGTAGCGTGTTTTTCCTCGCCTTTCTTAAGAGCGCAAGAAGTAACAGCCAAATGGGCGTACGGTATGAGTGTGCTCAAAATCACCGTTGCTAGGCTTTGAAGCAGAAGTTGTAGCAATTTGCACAATCATTTTCTCTTCT
>JALIZH010022631.1:0-61707 GCA_030522465.1 Rhipicephalus appendiculatus
TGACAGGTGGTGCTAACATGTAAACCATGACATGCATATTATGTACAGCATGGTTTGCTCCTTGCTGGCTGCTTCGCATTACATCAATCCCCACAGTGCGTGAGATCTGCCGTTTTTTTTTGTTTTTTTTTTTTGTTACTTAGAGCATTCCCCATTACTATAGACGCTCTACAAGTGTCCGTGCCATAATCCAGGCCGCGCTTACGTAGATCGAAACCGAGTAATGTGAGCATCCGCGGAACAAGCCGATGCCAACGATAATCCCTTGACTCATCCAGCTTAATCCGGAACGCAGACGCCTTGCTTCTTCTCGTTTAGCGTTAACATTCCTCGAAGTTCTTCTTAATAGCAATCGATCGGACTTCCAACAATATCGAGTCATTCCGCGTGAGCGACCGCCATCTTAAGACACTCGTCCGAAAAAATACATTAATCCGCATACGTCAGAACTATCCTTCGCAGGAAGAAGAAGCTACAGATATCGAATAAAGGCAAACAAGAACGGCAGGCGGAGACACTCCCCGTAATCCGATAAGCCGATGATCAAAGACAAACCTCTAGGTTCGCCAAAACAGGAAAAAAAAGGTTGTGCGTATGTCCCTGCAATCGAGTTGTGTCTGATGCACACCTGGTGCCACGTTAACTTTGGTACTGCGGCAAGCATCGGCCTGCGCAGCGAGCAAGCGCTACGCGTCTGTGCTTTCGAACTATTGAGCGGAACGCCTTAATGCTTTTAATGTGTAGTCCTAGGAGAACAAGAACTTTGTGCAATAGAGTGACCCTCGTCGGTGTTTCTTATGAAAGCTCGATATTTTTTTCTACCTGGACCTATCGGTTGCAGCTAGCTTAGAAAAAGAAAGAAAAAAGTGCCATTTCATGCACGTCTTATAATCGCGTTTGCCTCACGACCAACAAAAGGCTTGTGAGTTTGCAAAAAATAAAAAAAAATCATGAAAATAAATTCAACTGCATCTCAACAGAAATGTATTGAAGGCAAAGGAAGGGTAAATAAGCAAAAAAAAAAAAAAAAAAAAAGAAAACCAACACACGGAGACGCTGAAGTTTCTATAACAACATTTAGAAAGATCGTAATTGCGCTTTTCTTTCACGTTAGCCGTGCCCCGAGACGAAAGGAAACTTCACTGTGAGATACGATTATCAGCAAACGCTAGTATGGACAGATGCATTTGCATTTGGTGAGACTTCAGCGTCAGCAGCTGACGCTCGTGAAAATGCGTCTTTCGAAAAACCAACCACGTTCAAAATTCACCGCTAAAGCTTGTAAGAGAAGGCTAGTTTATCGCGACACAAATTATTTTAGCACTCAAGGAGCATTAGTGCCGTGAGCGCCAAGTTACGTATAAAGTCAAAATCGATAATAACGCCCCCCCCCCCTCCCCCCCCCCCCCGTCCTAAGTTATATGTGTGAATAAAAGCTTGCAAAAGCTGCAGACGGGTGCGGATCAAGCAGAGATGAAACGCATCGGTCGGGTGAAGGAGCACGAAGGGATGCTGTAGGTGGGTGGAGTTGCGTTGCTTGGGCAGATATTGTGAACTTTCATCGAAAGGGCGCGGTCGCGTGTCATATACGCGCGCTATCTAGACTGAGATCAGCAGAGGGCTTATACCCTTGTACGCGATGTGCTCTCACGTGATATCTCGACTGAGATCAGCAGAGGGCTCATAAACTTGTACGCGCTGTACTCTCACGCGCTGTACTCTCACGCGCTATCTCGACTGAGATCAGCAAAGGGCTCATACCCTTATACGCTCTGTGCTCTCACCGCCTGCTTCGCGTTGAAGTGACAGGCAGCACGAAAACCACTTCGCTCCAAGGAGCGGCCGCATTCCCTTAAGCCAGCGTTGTGCGGAGAAACGAGACATCGGATCCTAAGAGAGTTTACTTCGTATAGCATTTCAATTTGTTGCCACAGCGTTGATTGCTTCATCCTTGCGGCGAAACTGATTCCTTTTTACAATTATTTAATTCGTTGTCGCGAATAGACCACTTTGAATTTGCCGCCATAAAAGGTGACGCGGCGATACGTAGAGACGGAATGTGACCTGGGTGGTATTGTACATAAATGATCGGCTAGATGGCTGAAGGTCCACACGCGCAGGCGTTTCACGCAATCGCATTGAAAAGCACAGGACTTTTCCGAGTAAGCACCGATCCGTGATAATATCAGCCTCTGTGCGGTTGCAGTTATTTGAAACAAAGGCGTACGCAAATTAATAAAGTACTTTAAAAAAAATAGTTTTCCTTATTTGGCTGGTAATGCGCAGCACACCATAACTGGGCGGCGCCGGAACGCACGCATAAACGCGACACGCCAGCAGAACGGCAATGAAATCTAACCCATTTAACCATTCCATTCACGTCAGATCACAGCATCGTGAACAGTTGTAGTAACGTGCCGACAAACGTGCACAGGGAGTTCAATTCATTAATAATAATATGTGGGGTTTAACGTCCCAAAACCACGATATGATTATGAGAGACGGCGTTGTGGAGGGCTCCGGAAATTTTGACCATCTGGTGTTTTTTAACGTGCACTGACATCGCACAGTAGACTGGCCTCTACAATTTCGCCTCCATCGATATGCGAGCGCCACGGCCGGGATCGAAACCGCGACCTTCGGGTCAGAAGCCGAGCGCCGTAACCACTGTTCCACCGAGGCGGACAGGAGTTCAATTCGTTAGAGATGACTGCGAGACACAAAGAGAAATCTGCGCCGCAGCTTGGCAATCTAACCATTCCGGGCCACACAGAAGCGCACTCTTGCGTCCCACCCATTCGTCCAATCGCAACCTGTCAGGAAGGAAGGTGGTGCCGTGGAAAGGAGGGTGTCAAGGGTAAGGGGAGAGAAGGTGACGAGAGATACACATAGAGGGGGGGGAGGGAGGAATAGGAGGTGAGGACGCTGAACAAGCGTTATTTCCGACGCCCTTCCTGTCGGGTGCGCTAATGAACGGATCTTATAACACAGGGAGCCGCTGCCGGCTCGCGGCGCAAAATACCAACAGGCATTGCTCGCCAAGCGCCGAGCCAGCTGCCGCATTAACTCCCTATCGGTGCTGCAGCGAGCGGCCTAATAGAGCCACGGCTGGCTAGCCGGGATAGGGTACACACGTGCGCACGGTTTTTCCTGCGTGCAACGTCACTGTCCGAGCACTTGCAGATACGCGTAAACTAGAGTGGAGCCCGGAAACATTGACTCGCTTGCTCGCTTTGCGTTGTCTCTTGAATTGCGTTCTTTCTTTCTTTTATGTTTCAGGAGAGTAAACGCGCGCTCCGCGCGTGACGCTGGAAGGACGGTATTGTTCCAGTTACCAGGCGGCGAATTGGCCGGGAACTAGAACGGGGATACTCTCTATACTCATCGGAGAAGGAACTGATTACTGGCACGAGAACCGGGTTACACTATTGTTTTTTATTCGTGGCGTATCCTGTCTAACACTTCCACTAAATGGTAACGGGTTATGATTGGTGGATGCACGATATTGGCAGATGGATGCCAAATGATGGCGGGAGGTCCTTTACATGGGCACATGAGGATTGTGTGTGGGGTGATGGGCGGAAGCCCGCGCCTGGAAGGTGATGGACAGATGTTGGGCAAATGATCGGTGGACGTTCGATGATCGGCACATGCCCGTTCCCTGTGGGGTGGTGGGCGCAGAGGATGAGTAAATGCTGGGTGAACGTAGTGTGATGGGCACAAGCCGCTTGGGTAATGGGCACATGCCGCGCGGCTGCTAGATGATGGGGAGATGACGAGTGGATGTTGGGAACTAGGCAGACTGTGGGTGTATGTTTGTGGCGCAGGGATGTCGCTCTCAACATGAAGCACGTATTTTATGGTGACCTGGAAAGGGGCAAGAAGGTCGGCGGAAATAAAAAAAAAACAACATCGAAGGTGCAGTACAACTGAAAATAAAGCTCGTTCGTAGATATTCCCATTGAAAGAAGGCAAAATAAGGTATAGAAAAGCGTTAATAGTCGGCGTTTCTGCTTGTCTTGTTTTTCTTAATCTTGCGCCTGTACCTGCCGGTCGCATACCTTCTTTCAATAAGGTACTGGTGTCTTGGCGGGGCGAAAAAAACGTCGTCATTTCGACAAAAGCACCAAATTCACGTGTTGACGAACTCAACCAGCGGACCGCAGCGGGCGTGGAGTTTAGAAGAGCCACGGCGCTGTAAATCGAGCCGACATGATGGATTGATGTTCGGCGTCAGAACCGGCGGCGCGCAGTGTGAAGCTTGAGTTCGGCCGCGAACGGGAAACAAGCATGGCCCCGGCGGTGGCGGTGGCTTGCGCACGTGAATTAATGTGCTGGCGCGACGACTTTTCCGCCAAGAAGTATGTTTATTGAAACAGAAGAGAAGGAAAATGCATTGTGGCGTTATACTGGAGCGCTGAACTCGTTAAGCCAAACACCGTTGACTGTTGCGCAAGGAAAGATGCCGTAGTTTCCAGAATGTAGAGGCTTCCGTGAATAAGCAAAACACAAAACAAAATAAGGAAACGCGATCGAAGCGTTTACTCTACACTTGACGCCACTGAGTGCCAAATTGAGCAACAGGAGCATCCCGACTTGGGATGCACGCCAACAGTAGATATATATATGAAATTCAGAAGGCAGCGTCACAACAAAGGCTGTATACATCAACAGTCGAGTGCGAAACTTAGGCTGAAATGTTACAGGCGAGTCTACTCGTGAGAAATGAAGTGAAAAACTGCGCCTTCGAGGTGACTGAGTTCTAAACGAAGCGGGCAGCTTCGCGATTAAAGCTTCACGTCTACTGTTGACGACGAAACTGTAGTTGGAAGCGTCGCCAAACAGGTTGAACGATTGTTCACAAAGCCGCGGCTACGGTTCAATTTGTTAGAGCCATTCTGGAGATAGTGTACTTCGCTGAGCTGCAGAATTCGCTTCGCTCTTGTATCTGATCGGCCCAGATACATTATCGGTTGTGATTTGCCCGAAATGCAGACATTGGGAAGCCCGACAGTTGCGGACGAAGAAATCTGGCACCGTTAGATGTAGATATAGCACCCCTGTACGCTGCAACAATCCGCCATTTTGCCAAAATCTGCATTGTTGGCTATTTTGAGCCAATCAGAAGAAATGCAGCTACCCTCAAAGCCAATGAAATTTGACAAGATGGCGAATTCAGCCGCATGGTGCACCAGGCTTGTAATTAAGTTGAATAGCAAGCGATGCCACAATTGACGCAGCGCACACTTCAACGCGCCCGTGACAACTTGTACTTAACACAAAAACACATTTTCTACGACATGTTTATAACGATACGGAGGCCCACCGTCTAGTTTTTCGCGCGTGTCCTCAGTGATGCACTCACGGGAATATCAGCTTGGTTTTCATGGGTGAACAACAGCCCTGGCAACTACACGACAAGTTTAGTTCTCGCTAAAGAATAATCATTCTGCTATAGGAATTTGTGAAATATCGAACAAAAGCTTAAAACTTTAGGTTCTTGTAGGTTTGTGTTTCACAGCAAGCTACTCGCGCGGTGGTGATGTTCTTGAAAGACACCACTGTCATGATTATAATCGTGGTCTGCTTCTTCGCACATCCAAGACCATGTCGAGAGCTGCAAACTTTCGTTGTGGGGGGGGGGGGTGTTTGACTCAGGGGGAAACTACGAAGACGATGGTCTTCGCTTTTGAGTCATTTTAGGCGAATGCCTAAGGGACCATGTGTATTATTGCGATAGCAATTATATGGACAGTCTCGACGAGTTTTTGCCGTCGCCGTCGCCGTTTCCGTCGCCGTCATGTCGCGTATGAAGTCTAAATTGATAAGAACCCCCTGCGCATCGTACGTTCTACCAGCGGGTAATAGCGGGCGAGCGGGAGCGGTGAAGCGGCGATCAAACGAGCCGGCATCTCCGTCGCTCCGAGGCGCATGCAATAAGATCCCCCCCCAACTGTTCAACCGGCGCCGCCCGTCGTTCGCGAGCGTGAAAAGACGCGAGGGGGGGTGGGGGGGGCCCCTCGCGCGACCTTCGATTTTACGACCGCCGTCAACGCGCGCGCCCGCGACATCTCCCCATCTCGGCAGCCGACAGCGGGCGGCCGGTGTACCCTTCTACGTGCTGCGCTCTCAACGCGAAGAGAATTCTCTTAAACAAGCGTTTTCTAGAGTTGCGTGAGATCGGATCCAAAAGACTTAGCTGCCAGCCTCACTTCGTATAACATTACAATTTGTTGCTATCGCATTCATTGCTTCACCCTTGCGGTGAAACTGTGACTTTTTTTTTCTCCTTCTTGGTTTTCTCTCTCTCTCTCTCTGTCTCTTTGTCTCCACAGAGCTATCGCATACCGGGCGATGACTATCCCGAAAGTTCAAATGGTTCTGAGATATACGTATACTATAGTTGAGCTGTCTCACCCACTTGGGTCACATCGGCTTGATTCATCAGGCGCACGCCGGAATGGTAGCTGTTCTGGTGGTTTTCACACCTTTGCAACATCTTTAGTGGCGGAAGTTCGCTGCGCTTATGTTTAGTCTGCTGAAGTGTCAGCTGAAGCTGAACAGTTTACTGATGTCAGATGATGTAAGCAGGAACCATCAGCGGACATTGAACCTGCTGCAGCACTTTTACTGTACTTGAAGCAAAATCGTCGTACGCATTATGAGTGTGACTGTAACCGCAGGCTAGATCAGCTTATAGGAAATGGTTTACTGACATCAGCTGATCTTTTAAGCAGAAAACGTTGCGGTAGAAATGACCGACTCGTTGCGGTAGAAAGGACCGCAAAACAAGTAAGAAGAAGGCTGGGCAAGATGTTGCTGTGCATGTGGTAAATCCTTGGCTTCTTTTCGAATATTTTACACAGCATGCATTCTTCGACTCTGGCATACCCCGCAGCCTTTACGAACGCGTCGCTTTGTCAATAGCAAAAGATTTGTTCCTGAATAAATCGTAAATCGTCACATCCGACGGTAACGATAAGCTTTCGATTAGACATATGCATACAATAACATTCTTACTTTCATTTGATATAGTGATTGTTATACTTAATGCACCTAAATGATTTCCAGGCGGCGGTCACCTTTCATCATACCGGCTCACTTCTTAATGATGGTGACGGGGATAAATATGACAATGATAACCTTAAGGTGTTATCCCTATCCATGCGAACGCATACGTGCCAGATTTCGAATGCGTTAGTCGCTTTCTCGGTTATTCGTTCAATTCATGAGACAACAACGTAATCAGAAGTTTCATTCCTGTATATGTTCCTTCGTTTTTTGATTCTCCATTTTATAAAAAAGACCTAGATCAGCCGACCAAAAGTTTCCATTCGATGCCATGGTCAAGAGAAAAAGCCAAAGCGTGCCTCATATTTTTGACGTCATAATTTTCTCCACGCCATAGGAAAAGAAAAAAAACAAGAATTACGGGAATGTGGAGGTGCAGTCACCACTCAATTATCCGGATAATCTGTCTTGAATAGTACTCAAATTATTACCGCCGATATGACGGCAGTGGTAAACGTGTTGCCTCATTATCAGCACGTCGGTCACTTCCATTAGCGACAGCAGCATGGAAAAAGATAACATTCCATCGCATCATCACTGATGCCAGTGGGAAGCCGCGAATTGGCCTGTCTTTCCGTAACACAGCTTAGTGTTACTATAGTCCAAATGCGGAACTGCTTTGATGTGAAGGACGACAAAACAACCATGTGAAACCAATGCTAGAGGTCACGTGTAAAAAATATCGCACGATATCAGGCTGTTATTCAGATTTATGTCACACAACATCCTCGAAGAAAGGGAGAAGAGCAAGTTAACGGGTGATTTAATGCGGGCATTCGTCCAGTGAACGTCTCTTCCATACAGGACACGTGTAAAAAAAGTGACCGAAGATTACGATACTGTCTAATGCGAGTTCTGAGCGCGTCTTCATGTTGAGACAAGGCGAACTGTGTTTGAAGTTTTGAATTTTTTCATAATTTTTTGAAGTGCGTCAACACCCACTACGCCATTATTCTTCTATATGCGGATAAGCGAAGTATCTGCTACATATCTGTTCGGTATTTCGTGCACTTTCTTGATGCTGTCTTTGGCTGATGACGAAGAATAATTATGGCTGAGCACTTTCCAGTGAGTTGGAGGCGTTAAACCACACACTCGTTGCGCACCCAGAATTGTGTAATAAGTGGCTGTTATTTTACCATTCTGCGACACAATATAACATAGCTTAACGCTATTCCTTGCCCGACATGACGCCTCTATAGAATGTTTAAGCAAATGAGTTTCTAGTACCAACGTGGCTCTTTGGTAGAATACTTGACTGCCACATAGAGGGGCTGTGTTCCAATACAATTCGATCATGGGTATTTTATTGGCATTTTATGTTTTCATGTCTATTGGTTACGCCACCGACCGGGACGGCAACGCTGACAGTGAGGCCACTCAACGCAGGAATGGGCACCTTAAAGCTCTGCTCTAAAAAGATATATGTGCAGTGTTCGTTGTATGTCTGGTATTCTACCGCTTGCTGCTTATCTAAGAGAAGTTTTATGTTAATAGGTGGATTCTGTAAAACAAAAACGAAAAAAAAAACGCCGAATAATGAAGGAAAGCAGTTGCCGCAATGGCTCGCGGGGGGAGCTGCTTTAACTAATCGACGAGCTTGTTATGTAACTCCAGCTCTCAAGAGCTTTCGAGGCTACTTGCCTACGTTCGCTTAACATAAAAGCGGTCTTATGCTAGAACTCTTCTTCGCACCTAATTCAAGCTATGCCTGATGTCAGGCACTATTAGCGAGTGCGGTGAGCAATTCTAAATGAACGTGTCTGATCCCTGTGCCTAGCAAATAAAAGTGTATTATATTCTAAAGGCGTCACATGATCTCTATAGGCGACTTCGTTTTCAATACGTATATGTTATTTCATTTCTCCGCGTGTGTGCCCTATTATTTTTTAATGGGTGCTTCAGCCTTTTTGTTTGTTCGATGAACTGAGCACCTGCTTTAATTAGTAATAACGTTCCGAAAAGAAGCAGATGTTTAGTTTACTTTGGATTGGTTGATTCAAGGCGGAACTTGATACAAGATGACCTTTGAGGAAACGACGAAAGACGAAAGAATGAGTAATTGCCTGATCGAGCAGTGCCAGCTTGGCTGCAAAGCGGCTATGGAAACGCACAAGTAATCATTGAAAGCAGAGAACACATGACAACACGTATTCTTCTCTCCGGGTCTAAGATAAAACCAAACTGCGAGTAGACCCCGCGAAAATATTACCAAACTTTACACTTCAAGCACTAAGCACTCCTACAGGTGTTGCCTAAAATTAAAGTGCTTCTAGAGGCACGTTTTCCTACCATTTCCCTAAAAATACAACAGAAAGAGAATACGGCTTTGTTGTGCAGCCACATCGTCGCGAACAGCTTGCGCCTTTGGGATGAAAGAGAAGGTCGGAAAATATTTCCCCTCTTCTTCGAAGGCACATAATGCACGATAATGCATCTAGTATTCGAACAAAGCGCACGCAACTGTCACCTCACTCTGGACAGCTGTTAACGCAACACATTTCGGTGACACAAAGAGATTTTCACACATCTCCATCATTCGAAGCGTTTTCTAGTTCTGAATGCATGGAGACAGCTACATTGCGCAGACGCGTTGAGCTCATAGGTCTTTCAGCCAAATTTTGGCAGCGTCATGCCGGGACAATAGATACGTTGTTGCAAAATGTCAGTGCACGTTCTTCATAAAAAGCGTCACCATAAAAATATGATTGAAGCATGCGATTGAAATGAAGCCGTCCGTGAAGATTACGCCACGTCTATGTCTCTTTTCCGTGTCACTGAGTTTGACAGAGTCGCAAACGTTTTGTAGGGACCTGTTGACACACCGCTCAGCTTATGAATTCGTCGTAGATCTGTGCACTGGAGACATTGGGGCAGCAAGGCGGCACGGTATTGTGCAACATGGCGCAATATAATATGGCTGATATATACGTTCCAGGAAAGAATTCGACTAAAACAAGCAATATTACCTTAGAGAAAAGACGAAACAACAGCGCTTTTCCGACTTTCGCAACCTTAGCAGCTTGAAGATCTGAAAAGGCGTCCTGTACCTTTTGGCAAGCTCCCCACGCAGAGAAATGTTTTAGAGCGAGGTCAGGTCTTCTGCACTGGAAGCCTACGGGGTTTGCTAATGTGGGATCGAACGAGCTTCTGAACAACGGAAAAAATTAGGGGCCCTGGTCCTATGAGGAATAACAGGACGAGCGAAGATGGGCCTTCGCACGCCTGAGTGCCCTTCGTGTCAAAAAAGGCAAGCCCTCATTTTCGCGAACCATTGGCGAGTGTTTAAGAGGTACGTACTGCGGTTCGCAACGTTGCTCGCCTCTAAGTAGTGATGTCGGCTTTCAGCTCGTACGCATCCCTCTGTACTCTTGCGACTTCTCTCTTTCGATGTTTCTTGGTCATTGTCTCGGCAGCTGCAACTCAGTGTTCTAGATAGCGTTCTGTAGACGTGGCGGGCTACTCACTGCAAGTGGGCGGCAGCGAAGTGGAGATGCTTCTTTATGGACACGGCATAGATAGTCCTCGTCCACGGGTAACAGGGAACCTCTGTTGTTTGGTATTACTTGTTGCTTTTTCTTCGGAAAAATAAGAAAAAAATGCCCGGCCGGCGCCGAACTTGCAGCACAGTCACAGTTAAAGCTGGAAGAGCGGCCTTTCTAGAGCTCCTTGTAGCATAGAGTTTCTCACAATAATACCTAGAGGGAAATCTGGCGCCACTGTCTATGCGAATTTCTTAAGGGGCGCCGTTGGAGCGCTGGGAATGATGGTATATGTGTCTGCGAGGCTTGTGTTGGCTGGTGTTGAGCGAGGCTTCGGCTCAAAAGCGGATACGACTGTGCAAATAAAGCGTCTCTAAAACAGCGTCTTTATAAGCGGATCTCGTTCAAGCGTATTATATTCTAAAATAAAAGTCGACTCACCTTTATGGCATAACCAAACGGCGAAAGAAAGAAACAGACGACAAACACTGGCTGAGTGAACGCTGGCTTTGTCGTCTGCCTGCCAAGTTTAGCGGCCGTTCGTTAGTTTTTACGCTTCGTAAAATTGTACATCGAGGCAAGAGTTTTCAAAGTTAAATAAAACTCGTTTCTGTGCAATGATAAAAAAAAAAGAAATAGCTGTTACGTGCTCCTTCAGTAAGAAATCAACCAATTCGACGCAAGGAACGCGTTGAAGCCAGGCGACTCTTAGGGGTGTCCGGGCTCTACGTGAACGATACAAATCCGAGTCGAGTTCGAAGCTCACATATCCCATCATTCCCATGAGTCCAACAGTTCGCAGCGCCAGTTTTCCCTCTAGGTAAGTGTAGGAAACTCTATGCCTTGTAGAGTCTGTGGGGCAAAAATACAAGTATCATTGCAAGGTGACCACTACGACATAAATCATCATAATTATTGTTCTGCAGGGAAGCACCCACTATTTCATTATTCGTCATTCTGCGGAGAAGCGTGGTATCCGCTACGCATCTTTAAGGCATTATGTCCACTTCGTGCTGTGGCTGATCATGAGGAATAGTTTTGTCCAAGCCCTTCGTAATGGGTTGAAGCGTTCAACGACCGACTCGTTACACACTTTGCATTGTGTGACTGTCGGTTGTTATTTTGCTCTTTACTACGCTATATTACATATGTTAGCGCAATATCTTGCCCAAAATGACGCCCGCATATGGTCTTTTTGCTAGGGAGTTTCAAGCAGCGGCGTGTGTTAGTAGAACACTAGACTGCTGTGCAGAGGGCCCGTGTTCAAATCCTATCCAATCCTAGATGCCTTTTTCTGCTTTTAACTTTTTTCCGATTTCACGCGATAGTGGTTACGGACACCAACCGTGGCGGCAGACACCTACGGCACCAAGATCGGCAGCTCTTGTAATCTCATAACAGCTTTCTCTGTAGAAACATAAGATGAGAATGCGCGAGGAGTTACGAATTTTGACAGCTACTGCAATCCTGTAGTAGTGCAGATCATGTAGGGCGATAGAGAGAGAGAACGAATCAGGGAACACAGGGAGGTTTTCCAGACGCGCCTCTTCTTTGCTACCCTACACTGGGGAAAGAGATGAAAAAGCCAAAAGAGAGAGAGTGGGAAAAAATAGAGTTAGGGAAAGAATAACACGCACAAAGCCTTTTATTTCTCACGAGTCAAACTGCATACGAGATATGGCGAGACCTGGCGGTACGTCGCGAGCCGTTGACAGCGCCGTCGGTGTCAACGCGAATGACGCGAAAAAAAAAGCGAAGAAAAGTCTGTGAATATTCACGTGATACTCAATTTAATGTTCGCATGCTGTCAGCGTGCAGAAAGAAAACGTCAATGTAACATGACGTCATCAATGACGTCACCCTTTAAGGAGCCTTAACGTCAGAGATCGCCCATTGTTGTGACGTCATCCCACGACGTCGTCGGTTGGTGAAAACAGGGCTGATTCCGGAGGCAGTGCAAAAGCTTGTGTGATGCAGAAAGGTTTCTATGCCTGAAGTCTCTGAAACCATGCAAAAACACGGTTTGAGAGATGCGTTAAGTGCAGAAACCTTTCGCCGGTATGGGGAGGGGTTGATCAATGTAAATTACTGTCATGAAAAACAATGAGAAAAATATACCTTCCTCCTTGGAGTCATCATTCGCGAAATCATACGGGACCTTGCGACTTCTTTAAAACGACATCGTACGTAGCTACCAGAAAGAACGTTAACCGTTCCGACGCAAGGTATTGTTACCATGGTAATGATAAAGGATATGAAAACCGAAGCGATAAATACTTTCACTGAACCATGAAGTTAAGAGGCTAGTTTCCTTAGTCTTTGAAACAGGTTCCCTAGAAGGTCGCTGCCCTTTCTTATGATTTTAAGATTATTATGGTTTGGACGATGAGCACTTGAGCTTACGAGCTGTTTTCGACAGCTTACTTGCAAGCAAAGTACACGTGCAAAAAATAAGAAATTATTGCTCAAAGACAACAAGAATTATTCAATATTACCGGCAATTACTCTTTATTTTTTGGAACAAAAACATAGCACTATTTTATTTTGTGAATTTATCGCCTTGATGAATAACAGGACATGGAGTCTTTCCTGTTGGTGGTGTTTTCTTTAAAGTTATGCTGATATCTCTGTTCCATTATTCCGTTGAGCGATTCCGGGCTTGATGCTGATTAATCTCACAACTTAATTATTGCTGGCCTTCGTGCTGTTCGGCTTCGTACAATATTTAGAAGGCCCTTATCGCACCCGTGAAAGCCGGCGCCCTTATTGAGAAAATTTTTATTGTCGAGTTCGTGCAGAGAAAGAATAGAAAACAATTAAAGCTAAGGCGAGCCAACAAGCGGGCGCTTCCGTTTCAAAAGAACTCTCCTTCGGCCAACAGACTTTTCGTGTTTTCATTCGTGTGATATACATATATCTATACATATTTTATTTTGTGCCCTAGTTTAAGGTGCTGCAGCATGGTTTGTTTGACTTTAGCAGCGTGCACATAAGAAAGCACTCCTCGCATCATTGACGAAAGGAAGATCATAGCAACTTATACACACGCATAATTTAAATATTAAAACGCAATTCATCCTGCGATATCGACACCTCAGATTGACAAGAGAACTTTGACATGATATGATTAACATGGTTATTTGATTATGACGTTTAATATTTTACCATCTCCCAGATATGATTCCCCCCGATAAACGTATATATACTCACTTACGCACATTAGTTTAAACTATAAAACACGTCTTTTTTTTTTTACATATGCAGTGTCATTTGCATGGTTATACAGCAAGCTTCACAAGTACCGTCTCCCTAACTCTGTGTTCACAATGTATGACGCGACAAAATTTGTGATTGGAGACTTTGAGTGCACAACCCACTCAAATCCACTTACTTCAGCAAAAAATAAAGTATCTTTTACGTAACTGGGAACAATTTATGGCGAACCACAGTGCAACACCGAGACGAGGACGATCGGAAGAAAGAGACACAAAGCACATTTCGTGTTTCAAATTTTTTCGGCCGAGTAAAAATGGCGGAACAGGTGAAGAAAATGCCCATCAAGCCTCTGCAGAAAATTAAACCCTTGTTGGTCTACCTTACTTTTGCCGTGCGGGAGACTATAGACGGTGATTGCAGATGCCTCCACTGAGAAAAGTAATACTACGCGATAAATAAAAGCGAATCAACGCATTCGAGCTGTTTCCTTACTTTTATTTTTCACCTGCATAGGTTTCCGTTTCTGTGCTTTTTTTATTTTTTTGCTAGGGAGGGAGAGGTGGTGGGGTAAGAATTTACCCACGCAAAATGGATGCAGCTAGTGGGCTATATTTTCACGTTTCTAAGAAACTCACGTAGACGCACGAAAAACTGCTCTTGTGAAACTAGCTCTTCGGGGAAATCAACTGCGGTTTTCTTATTTGTTCTTTTCCTTTTCGCTGGCACACCCTTCTTTGCATACCATCGTGATTCTGAAAGCCCAGCTTATGGATCAGCGGCTCAGAAACCACTCAGCGAGCCGCCAACAGCGGAGGCATCTGGGCATTGTCTGCTTCTCGCTTCCAACATCCACGCCATTTTCCCATCGTTTCCTGGAGCTGCATAAAGCGCAGGTGTACTGCACCGGTATCATTGCAACGTTCCTTGTGCGCCCCAATATAGAAAGACCGCCTCGGTCGTTTCACATAAAATATTACTGATTTATTCTTTATCAATTTGATAATTTTCTCAACTCTGTGTAAGCTTAATCAACAAAGCTGTTACAGTGACATCAAAATTTTGGCTCAGTGAAAGACTCACTCGCTCTGACTTTGACACCGCTTATACTGAATAAACTTATTCGAGAAAATAACAAATACATTCACTGACATTGGGTGAGTTGAGCAGCGTGATATTCACAGTTACCGCTGCCACAGCGGGAGGGCGTCACGTGCCCGCGCTCGCGATCACACTTAGTGTAAGCCGCACGTTCGATGCACAATAAAGTGTTGAAGCTCATGACGAGATCGTGACGTACCTTCTTTCCCCCCCCCATCATCCCTGCCTGCTTAGCTTCCAGAGCGCTCTTCGGGATCTGAGAAGAGAGAAATCAATTACAGCGTGTGGCTAATCTCTAACTTCTCCTGCACTTGACGGATTCTTAAAACAATTTGTGGCAGTCAGTTCCTGAGGCAATTAACTCCGTTTATAAAGCCCTTTGATGGTTACTTAGAAAAGTGTGGCAGGGCCCCTTTATACCCCATCTTTAATTTTCATGCTATGTTGTGTAAATTTTTCTCTTTAAACATTGATTTTAGTTTACAAAACCAATGAATGTTTGGCTAATCGCTAGTAATGGGTGTGAGTCACCTTGACTAGGTGAACAAGACTTTCGACACTCCTTTTTTTACGACGCACCATGCGTTGCGTTGATTGAGGACTCATCTGATGAGCACCATATTGATGGCGAGGGGGGAAGACATGCGCATGCGTCGGCTGACACTTCAGAAAAATTTGAGTCCTTAGCTTCCTCGGCATTTCACCTGCAAATATTACGTAAAAATTGCCATAAAAGGCTTCGAAATAGAAATTCAATGTAGTCAGAAAGTAGCCATGGCGCCAACCTGAAATTTTCGTCACCAGACGGGGTCGTAAAGTAATGAAATTAGCGCGAAATAGCCACCAACGGCAACCCTATTCACAACGTCGCCATCTTTTAGCCACGCAGATTGTATCGCGTTCGTGTAATTTACATCCTGAAGCAACGACTACAAAATAAACTGCTGTCAATACAACTACTACTACAATTAACGCTAGTACTACTACCAATAATAACAGTGACATTGTAGTAGGCCAGTTTTTCTGAAGCCCAGCTTGCACTAGTGGCGCAAAGCTGGAACCATCAGCAGAGCTAGTGTTCAACCTAGATAAGTTTTGCTTGTAATGCCCACCTTTTGCTAGGGATCCCAAATTTCTGGTGGTATATGGCTAGATTTTGCGAGGCATATCAAGTGACTAACTGTTAGGTGATGGAATCTTAGTGACGTGAGTGACTACATTTTACGTTGTTTATGGCGGCAACATGTCACGTGACTCGCTATCGCGCAATGCTGCGTCATTTCAGACACGTCCCTGCAGGTTACGTGATTTTTAGGCACGTAAATGGTCTCGCGATATTAAATGATTCCAGTCACCTGACTAGTCACGTGATGCTACGTGACTTTTAGTCACGTGAGTGTTACGTTATTTTCAGTCCCTTGGCTAGTTGTTACGTGACGTTACGTGATTTTTAGCCACTTAACAGACTCCCGCATTGTAGTTTTTGTATTCCACGACGGACAAATCGGCGCACGTCTTTCCCGAACGAAGAAGTTGATGAGGATGAATAGAGTTCGTACGGGTTCGTGAAGATCATATTCCTGTTACAACCGGTGCAGCTAAAAGCTGCAAGAGTTAATTCCACTCTTAAGGGGAGATGCGATTCGGAAAATAAAGTTGCGTTAATCTGTAGCCTAAGGCAGTGAAATTTTTGCTGTATATATAGGATTTTACGCTGATTTCAAATATGTAATTAGTTTTATAGTAAGTTGTACAGTTTTCGTTTTGTGCCACGACAATGTGTAAAATATGGTTCTTTTTGTAGACTCTTCTTTTGCCAGTAAATGTTTATCGTTCTGAGCCATTATTGGCTCATATTGCTCCACATTATCTGTAGAATGCAAATAAGTATCCAGAAAGCGCGTATAAGACATTTTAATGGACTAGAAAAATTGTAATGTGAGAAGCCTTGGAATGCTCAGACCATACTAATTGCTTATTATAGGTTTGTAATAATTATATTAAATGATATCAAATTTTAAAGTAGATATTTGCACTCTGCACATGTTAAGAAATATGTGGACAAAATTTCACCCCGATCTGGCTGTCAGAAGTACCCAAAACATGATCTAAAAACTCATGAAGTTGCCCAGAATTGTATCTTGAGAAAAACGCATTGTAAAGGTATAAGCGAAAGCTCATCTATGCGGAAAAGATTTGTCATTTAAGATGATTTATTCCATCATGAGAGCTTGGCAATCATGGTTATTTCATACAATTCATACTTCGCTAAAAAAACTCATGCATACCAAGAATTCGAGTGAACGCCACATCTCGAGTTTGAAATTTCATGTCACTGCTCCTTTAAGGTCCAAGCACCAGATGTCGGCTCAAACACCCGGATCCCCTTTTCCCCGGACACGGCTAAGCCAAGCACGGGTAGGCGTTGACCCCCCCCCCCCTTCAGGATCAGGTCCGTGGAGCCGCCAATCCCCAAACATCTGCTTGCGCAGACCTCCCTGCGTGTGATCCAAACAACATGTTCTAGGCCGACTGGCCCTGTCGTGGGCACGCTTAAAGTATTAAACAATGGCGACTGATGCCCAAGTTTTATTGTAGGGGTTGAAAATAAGGATAAAAGTTAGCGCATGAAATAATGCGTCTGCAGGTCTGAACTTGTCGCGCTACCTTGAATGCAGCGAAACAGAACGTTCGCCTAGATGCGGATATCCGCATAAACATAGTGGAGAGCAATAAAGCACACACATGCCGCAAGAAGCGTAATAAACGCGCTCTAAGACCAGTCAATTGTTCCGGTTTTGCATTTTTTAACAAAACTGTTCTACAACCTTGGTAAAAGCTTTTTATTTTTTTGTTTGTCTGCCTCTGTGTTCTTCTTGGGCTTTGATTTATGGCGTTGTGCGATTCAGATGCATCACAGGAAAAACAAAGAAACAAAGGAAGATTAACACGGGACAAGAGGGAAATCATTCGAGGCAAAAAGAGGAGAGAGAGAGAAGGACAGCGCGATTATTGTACGGATGTGGTAGCTTCGGGGAGAACCTAGGCGGTGATAGTCTCGGGAGTGTTACGATGAAAAGTAAAATAAGAGTTGGTGTGTTTGGGGGGAAAAGTAGTAAAAATGGAAACGATTTTTTTCCTTGTCTTTTTTTTTTTTTGCGATGAACCGGGAAAGGATCCTGAGCTGGGATTTAAACATTGTGTAATGACGAGGAAATAAAAGCCGTTGTTTGGTGACCTGGATGAGAGATGAAACAAAAAAAAAGTATGCAACAGAGCGGAAGCACCCATTTAAAGGTGGCTTTGATGCCTTTTCAACCGGATTTCAAGTTGTAAACAATAGAAACTGATCCTGCGCAAAGGCGGGAGAGTATAAGTCAGGCTTTGAAACAAGGATTGTTGTGTACCACTATAAGTAAAGCTTTAGCTGTATGCTACTAGGTTTCCATAAACACTGCAAAGATATACGACGTAGCACCCTTTAAAAACAAAAAAAACAAACAAACAAAAAACTCAGTTTCATTACAACGGTGAAGCAATGAATGCGATAGCAAGAAATTGGAATGTCACATGAAGAACGACAAGCAGCTCTATAGTTGTAGTGCACCGCTGAAGCACAGAGATGGACGCTCGACGAGAACGCGCAGGTATACACAGGACAAGCGTGTACTAGCAACTGTCACAGTTGATATGTCTGTGTTCGAGCAACACGCTACAAGTGTCGACAATGCCAGAACCCGACGCTCTGACAGACAGACAGACAGACAGACAGACAGACAGACGCAGACAGACAGACAGACAGACAGACAGACAGACAGACAAGAAACTTTATTAAGGTCCTCAGGAGCCAGCCAGTGCAGTCCTACAGAGGACCCCTGGCTTGCTGTCGGCTAATCCCATGTTGGAGCCGGGAGGCCATGCCTCTCCGCTCACTTCTTTTTTCTTGAAACTGTGGCTCGTGGAGCGACCCCTTTTCGTCTCTTGCAACACGGTGGCGCCTGACCCAAGGTGTTCCCGGTGTTCTTAAGTCTTTTTTTTCGTTCCACACACGAGTGCGTAAAGAAGGGGCCACATTTTCGTGCATGTGTCAAGGGCCGTTTTCAAATCGAAAGAATGTGTAGGAGCGCTGCGTGATAGAAAATACGCTCAGACTCCTCTGGATATGCTTACCGCCAGCGGTAAATGATGTAGTCCTATATAGATCGCTTGCCGTTATTACGCGAGAACATGCATGGCACGTTGGCTCCGTTGTCTTAACGCAGCGCGCTGCGGAAGCAAGGGGTCGCTGGTTCGGATCTTCGTCGGATGCTTCGGAATTTTTTCTTCCAACTTCATTTTTTGCCTTGTGCTTTTTTTCTTATATATATATACTTATACATATTCGGGACATGACGGCGACGGCAAAAATCCCGCGGAATGTGTCCATATAATTGCTATAGCAATAAAAAACCTACCTCACCCAGAGTTGGCGCGAACAAAGATTATTGAAGAAGACTAAATTGATGTTTGATTTTTTTTTCTGGCCCCAAAGTTTAGACCAGGGTCTTCGTGGTCCGAAAGCGGAGTTGAACACTATGCCATGCGCCCATATATGCCCATCGTGAACTGAACTGAATAATATATGCGTTCTACGGGCGACGCAATAAAAAATTGGGAAGCAGTACACTTGCTGAAAGAGCTGCCTTGCAATATTCCGTGCAGGCGGACTAAAAGTGATAAGCTGGACAACGCGCAAGGCCGATAGCGTGAATCGCAAATTTCAGGATATTCCGACTTAGGGAAATTGATTTCTTAAACGACGTTTCCATGACAACGTGATGTTCCTTTATTTGAGTCGTTGTACAGGCTGGCGAACGCTCGAAAGAATAACGAAGACGCCACGCGAAAACACCGTTCCGGGGCCGACCGCTAGCTATAAAGAAAGGCAGGAAGGAAGCAAGAAATAATGAAACAAGAAAGTAAGAGAGAGCGAGATTAAGAAAGAGAGAGATAAGGAAAGAAAGAAAATAAGAAGAAAGAAAAGCAGTAGGTCAGGCCCGCTAAAATCGCTTGCCCCCCTTTCCCCAATTGGGGAAGGTCTTCTGATTTTTCTATACACTTATCCTTGGACGACAATGTGCCTTACGTGGATGGCAAACGGAGCCGCTGTTTTCTCGTTGAGTTGGAGTAGAAATTCATTCACATCTGAAAGAGTGTCGACTTGGCTTTCTGCACCGTACTATGGGAGTAGCGGTAAGCTAGATCTCTCGTAGATGTTAAGTTGTCATGGTGTCCTCGTTGGAGCCGAGTGTCAGGCCAAACAGCACGCCTATCGTGTCTGTGCTAACATGAATCGTTCCTCTAGTTTTGGGCGCCGCTTTCGCCTTCCCATTTGCTGAAATTTTCAAGCAACAGTAAATTGTCAAAGGCAGTCGTAAATCATTCTACATTCTTTTCAGGTCTTTTAACCTTGCGTTTTCCATCGTCGATAACATTGCAGCGTTAAAGAAAATATTTTCTGCATAGAATATTTGATTTTCCTTGCTAGGCTCCAGTCAGGGTTGCCGTTCTTGGCTACATTGTACGTAATTGCCTACTTTTACGACCCTGTCTGGTGAAGAAATTTTCAGGTTAGAGCCATGACTATTTTCTGGCTACTTCAGAGCCATTGTTTTGGTGCATTAGGTCACCATTTTACTTCATATTTGCCCGTAAAATAAACTGTTTGTAAGCGTTCCTGTTTGTCAGCCGATGCACTCGCCCGTGCTCCCACCCCCAGCAGGCTGGTGCCCATCATGGCACCAGAACCTGCGAAACCTGCAATCAAGGCATCTGCAAAACATAGTGGCGACGTTGCTGCATGGATATTCGCAAACGCTTGGTTAGCACGCTGCTCACCACTGCTAACCAATCTATGCGGATGTTACCCGCAAGTTTCTAATTCTGGTGTGCAACGCGTGTACTTGAGTGATCTTGAAAAAACAGAGATCGGCAAGATGATGAAGCTTTACTGTTCATCTTCAACCAGATTTCACTACCTACGTAAACTCTACTAATCGAGAAACGTAAGCTCTATTAATCAAACTCAATCTCCGACCTCGAAGAAACGCTACTTCAACGTCTAATGTTTCCAACAACTTGTTAGCTCGAATGTACAACCTTCTGCATCTGGCAGGACGTATATATTTTCTACATAAACCACATACATGTGCATTCAGGCGCGCTTCGATTGTCAAACGTGCGTACCTCCGTCAGCGTTTGCTGTAGACTCGTGGTCGACTGCAACGCCACAAACAAATTTCGATGTCTGGGTAATTTAGGGACCACTGAACGGCTGCTTGGCCAGGCGCTTGGTTTCTCTGCCTCGCCATGGCTTGCGCACCAGCTGGTGCGTTTGTAAGTCGCCTTCAGTGCAAGTGACAGGTTTAATCCAGTCGACAGTAGCAACACAAAACGTACATTAAGTTTCCAATGAACCGTAATTTCAATAAAACACTGTGTGCACAGTCTAGGCAAAACCACACGAAACATGCCTTTCGCTGGCGATACCAACCCTACGAAGGCTGCACTCCGCCAACATTTGTAACGCACTCGAAGTTCTTCCGTGCTTACCTTTTAACATATAAATTTTCCAGAACAGCCAATTGGGGCTAGTTGATATTGTTGCATCTTAAGTGAAAAAAAAAATTGGTTGTCATTTTTTTTCTTTTGTCCCTCCTTTGTAGAGCGTCCCAGTTGCGCATTTAACAATTTTTTTTTGAAGTTGCTTCTTTCATCTCTTGAAAAAAAAAAAGCGCAGAGAGAACTAAGTCGCACAATGCTGTGTCACAGCAGAGCTGCTGGGCACCTAGCTGGTGTGGGTTTGGCTAGAATTTTACCTTTCACCTATCTACTTCGAACACCTTGCTATACTACACTATGCTAGACATGAATAAGCTTTCGGTCTTGCTAAATTTTTTGAGCATATCCATTTCGATCTCTTTTGTCTATATGTTTCTTTTTCTTTCTTTTTTTCCCTTTCTTTCTTTTTAATATCTTATTCTTTCTGTGTCTTCATCTTTCTTTTTGTCATCGTTCCTTTGCCTTGCATCTTTTTCACGCTTCAATCATAATAGCTGTGGTGTAAAAGTTCTATAGCGCGTATATGCCTCAGAAATTGGGCATATTTCAATACTGGCCACACTGGTCCACTAGAAATTAAAAATGCAGCACACGGGTGGCAAACACCGATTAGTAGCCGTATGCTGCAACTTCTCTTGTTAACCATCTGTACAGAGTACTTGGGCAGTGATTGAGAGCCTGCCGGTCCATGCTGATGATCATTATCTATCTACGACACACGGCTGACCTAGACCATAACAGCTATAATGTAAAAGCTAAATGCCCAAGCGCCGTTCTAAGGTAGTGTTCTAAAACTCACCGTTATGTCGCAGTGTACCCTGATAAAAGCAGAAAACACCTCCGGCTTGCAAACAATGACACTCGCTTTCACTGTACTTTTGCAGGTTCATGGTCGTTTTTTCATGCAAGAAAAATATAAAAAAGAAAACAGACCACTTCATACTTCGAAACGTTTCGAAAACGTTAGTACACCCCGCAGTTTTCAAGCCACTCGTTTATCAAACGTTCGTTCTTTGTAATTCTAAACACTGCGTTGCCTTTGCGAAGAACCAGGTCACATCTAAAAATAGCATATCGCCTTCGGCATCATTTCCTGAGTACGGAGGCGGAAACAAATTCATTCCTCGACGATATATCACGCCAGTGAGACAATTTTTCGGAAGTTCTTTCATTTATTTTTCTTCTTATTTTTTGCGATGACTACCAAACTAGCATTTTTTCTTACCGGATTCAATTGGTCTCATGCGATCATTTCGCCTTGGAGTAGGCTGTGAACTTTGCATGATGAGTTGAAATGGGGCTGTACCCGTGAACCAGGGGATAAAAGGGTTTGCTTTTAAGTGCTCTCTTATGCATTCTACTAAGACTACACGAAGGATAAATGCATGTTTTTTTTTCTTTGCAGTCGATCTTATTGATCCCCCCCGAAATCTATCTTCACCTAAAGTGGATTTACACTACCTCCAGGAATGGAGGTGCTGCAAGCTTTCTTCAATGCACATGTTTTATTGCGATAAGAATTATATGAGTGGGTGCGGCAGCAATGCCAAGATGCATCGTTGAAACCCCTTCTTGTTTGCCGTCCAGGTTACGCTTAGTATGCTGCTCTCTTCAACCGACCTTCTTCGGGCAATTCAACGATGGATTTTCATCGTCTACCCACTAGCGCCGAACATGCCTGGCCTTATCGTTGGGCACCGGACGGCGCTGGCAGCCACTTTCCAGCGAACAGTGCAACTTTATCCGAGACCATGACGTCACGGAACTGCTATTTAAGAGACTGTCTTGGCGAGGGATCCTTCAGTGGGTGCGGCAGCAATGCCAAGATGCATCGTTCAAACCCCTTCTTGTTTGCCGTCCAGGTGAGGAAGCGTTTTGGCAAATGCTTTCGTAGCAATAATGTCTGCCTGGTTTTGCTGCCGTGCCCACACCTTTTGCTTGAATGGTGCTGTGATTTATCGTCTCTCTTGCGGTTCATGCTACTACTGGCGGGGGGATGTCGAGAGTAATCCTGGGCCTCGTGACTCTGCGCTTGAAGAACAGCTGAAAATGATTGCAAAGGATATCCAGGAGATAAAGAATGAAAAAAATGGTGACGAACCAAAAGCTCGGAGCTATAGATAAAAAGCTGGAAAAAATAGGCAAAATGGAAAAGCAGGTTTTAGAATGAGTAGAAAGGGTTGATAAACTCGAAAATCTGGTTCAATCATTGACTAAAAAAAATAGACGAATTAGATAACGGAGGCCGCAGGTCTAACCTTGTCGTATATGGCATGAAAGAACTCGAAAACGAGACGCACGAGGATCTGCTTGATGCTGTTGAAAAGAGAATATTTGAAGATAAGATAGGAATAAAAACGGCAGGCATTGAAAGAATCCATCGCCTTGGGCGAAAGAACGTGACTGACAGTGCCAATCACAGGCCCGTCATCTTGAAATTATTTGACTACCGGGATAAGGCCAGCATACTTAGTAACTGTAAAAAGCTAAAAGAAACGGAATATTCAATTAGCGAGGATTTTTCAACCACAGTGAGAGAAGTTAGAAAGAAGCTGTGTGAGACCAGAAAGCCAAAGTTTTCTTATCCTATGATAAAGTCAAAATCAATAATCGCCTGTACGCCTGGGATGACCAAAGCAAAGACATAGTGGAAGTTACAAAAAACGAAAGCAAGGACAACGAACCATTCAAGCGAACTCGAAACCGCCCTCGACCCCAGTTGTCCTTAACGTTAATGCGCGCAGCCTTATGAATAAACTAGAACAGTTGGAGGCGATTTTGATCGCTCTCGAACCAGATATTATCTTTGTAACTAAGACTTGGCTGCACTGTGACATTGGAAACTGCGAAGTGGCCCCCCACAGGCTACTTCATTGTACGAAAAGATAGGACAACTAGAGGCGGTGGTGTTGCCTTGCTCCTAAGACAAGGCATAAGCTACACGGTAATGCCAGACGTTCCAGGTGTAGAGGTGGTCTGGTGTAGGATTCAGCTGGGACAGAGCTACGTCAGCGTTGGCGTGGTATATAGACCCCCCTAGCCGGAGCGTCGTACCTTGAGAGGCTTCTAGAGTACATGCAAGAGCACATGATGGGGAACGCCATATTAATGGGAGGGGATTTTAATCTCCCAGATATTACCTGGAACTCTTTGAGCCCATCTAATGTAACAAACAATATATTGCTGAGCCTTCTGTTTACCTTCAACCTGACCCAAATTGTTTCGCAGCCTACTCGTGTACAGGGCACTTCAAGCTCTATCTTAGACCTTGTATTTTTAAGTGATTTATTTTTGAAAGGGAAGCATGACGTCGAAGTACTTGAAGGATTATCTGACCATGAAATGGTTCTTTGTACCCTAACTATTCCAGATAAAATTGGTGAACGTAGTCTTAGAAAGCCTGTGTATGCATTTAACAAAGCAGACGACGATGCTATCATGACCTACCTTGCTCATGAGCACCACGAACTTGTTTCAGACGGCTCGGCAAGCATTGATGAAATTTGGTTGCTATTCAAAGCACATGTTATGCACTGCTTGAGGCAATATGTTCCACAAATACAAAAGAACATTAACAAACTCAACCCATGGATCACACGCGATGTAATTCACTTAAAGCGTAGAATAAAAAGACTAAGGAAAGCTAATAGGTTACGCCCAGTTCCAGACTTCTGCCAAAAAATAAATTCGTTAAACAGATTGCTAAAGGAGGAAACAAAGAGGGCAAAACAGCACTTCTGTAGTACAACGCTTAGCAACTTTATCAAGCATTCACCCCAGAAATTCTGGCGTTATATCAGACGCAAAGACAGCTCTGCAAGGCCGTTGTCGCCTAAGGAAGAAAAGCAACAAGCGGAAGCGTTTAACTTTTTTTTTCACTCCGTTAATTCCCCGGATAATGGCATTACCCAAGCCTACAGGCCACAAAATATCGAGCAAAACGAAGCGCTGGACGCACCAGTCGTAACCGAAGCAGGCGTGCTGTCACTCTTATTAAAATTAGACGAGAAGAAGTCCAGCGGCCCAGACGGTATCCCAAACTGCTTCCTGAAACGCTACGCCGAGCCTGTAAGCAAATACTTATGCCTTCTCTACAACAAATCAGTCACAGAACATTGCTTGCCAGCCGAATGGAAAATTGCGAAAATAGTGCCAGTCTACAAATCTGGGGATGCTTCTTTACAGTCGAATTACAGGCCTATTTCTCTCACATGTACTTGCTGCAAAATTTTGGAGCACATTATATTAAAATCCGTTACTGAGTTCGTCGAGGCAAATGGGGCTCTTCATCCTTATCAACACGGCTTCAAAGCTGGTCTGTCCACCGTTACACAACTCGTTGAAATCCTGCATGATTTTGCTGAAGGAATTAATGACCAGAAACAAATTGATATAATCTTCCTAGACTTTTCAAAGGCCTTCGACCGTGTCTGCCATGCTAAACTTTTTGTAAAGCTTAAACATGCATTAGGGGATGGGCCTGCTATTCGCTGGATTAAGTGCTATTTAACTGACCGTCGCCAGTTTGTCCAGCTAGGAGCCAGCACTTCCGAAATTATGCCGGTCCTTTCTGGAGTACCTCAGGGTTCTGTTTTGGCCCCTATTCTCTTCCTTCTGTTTATAAATGACATCACTTGTCAGGTTCAATCCAAGATCAGGTTATTTGCAGATGACTGCGTCCTGTATAGAGAAATACGCAGCGAACAAGATCAAACAAGTCTTAACAAGGATTTTGCTTTGTTAGCAAAATGGTGTAATAGGTGGCAAATGGCCATCAATTTTGATAAAACAGTTACGATGACATTAACTAAAAAGAAATCCCAACTTACTTTTCCGTACGGCTATGATAATATCATCCTTAACACCGTCAGTCAGTATAAGTACTTGGGCGTTGTCATATCGTCAGATTTAGGATGGTCGGCACATGTAGAACACGTCACAAGCAAAGCAATGCGAAAGCTGGTGTTTTTAAAGCGGGCCCTGCGATACTCTACAAGGGGAGCCAAGCTTTTGGCCTACGTGACGATTGTACGCCCTATCCTAGAATATGCGAGTGTGGCATGGTTCCCGTCTAGCAAAAATCACATAGCTACTATTGAGGCTGTACAACGAAAAGCCGCAGGTTTTATCTGTAACAGATATAGACACACCGACTCGCCCACGCAAATGCTATCAGAGCTTAGCCTTCACACGTTAGCTAGTCGTGCAATGCTCTTCCGACTCAAATTTTTGTACCTAATCCTGCATAACAAAACTAAAATAGATTCGAACACCTACATTTCTTACAACACTTCAAGAGAAACCCGCCATAAGCACCACCTAACACTCCAAGAATACTTTTGCACCAACAATGCGTTTACTTTTTCGTTCTTTCCGCGGGCTGTTCGGGAGTGGAACGCTTTATCGGAGACGGTGGTCACACAGCCCACTGCGGACAAATTTGTCGAACTTGCTGGCCAAACCGTGCTGTAGGCAACATGTTAGCAACCCTATCGCTATTGCTTTTATCATTGTTTATCTTAGCTGCATATTTGATATTTGTGATGTAACATGGTACAGCTGTTATCATTTTATTTCAGTGTGCTTGCTTTTCTCTCTTTTTTTCTGTTATATTCTTTTGCCGTGCTTCATGTGAAACTGAGTCAAAATGTTCTTGAGTTATCTTTTTGCACTCATTCATTACATAGGATAATGATTATCCTGTCTTGTCTTTTTTTGTAACCCTATAGAACTATTGCACAATATTGTGAACTTGTATTACAATGTTCGTATTCTCTGTAAACCCACTCCTGTAAAAATCCCTGGCGGGATTGACAGTATCACTAAATAAATAAATAAATAAATAAATATGGACACTCTCGGCTGACTTTTGCCGTTGCCGTCGCCTTCATGCTCCGGATATGTATATGTATTTGTATATATAAAATAAACAGAAAGAAAAATAAATCAGCAGCAAAAAGTTCCACAGCACCTGATCGGGGATGTGAACCAGCGACCCCTCGCTCCGCAGCCTGCTGCGCTAGCCAACACAGCCACGCACCATGCTTGTGCCAGCGATATAACGGGGAGTTCATATGCACCATTTGCCACTCGCGGTACGCACATCTCGGGACAGCTTGGGTGTGTTTTCTATCACTCAACGCTTTTACAGTTTCTTTCAAATTGAAAACTGCCCTTGAGACGCGCACGAAAAATTGGCCCCCTTCCGTACCACTGATGATGTACAGGGAAAAAAATTGGCCGCGTATCTGCGTGCTTCGCTGCAAATGTCGTCGAAAGACGATAGTCTTGTGCCGACTGCACTGCATGAGCGGCATGAGTACCACAATTTAATAGCTGGGCTAGCCGCTGGGCTCGTTTTTCGGACGTTTTCCGGGCACGCTTAGACGGACGCCGGCGTTTATCCGCTGAAATTTGGTCGTCGGTCTTTTCTCTGCGTTCTCTGATCATGTCTTGTAGAGTGGGTCGTATTTCATCAAGCGGCCATATATGTTTTGCCTTGCCTGAGACAGCGCTCTTCTACGATGAATCAGCCGCATCTGGCTGGCATTGATAAAACAGAAGAGGACGCCATCTACAGCGCTATCGGGGAACATCCGCTTGTGTTGAACTATGCTGCTGCCAGGTGGCAGCACCACAACGTCGAAGTTAAATCACTGGGCGGAGACTTGTTTTGTACACAGCGGCGCATTTTCAGCGCCGCGTAATAAACACTAGGATCTTTATAATTACGTATGTATAGATTTTGTTTTAAAGGAACACTGTGAATAGTACTAAGGTATTGATGTTGTGCCTCAGGTATGCGTAATATTTGATTTTTAATTGCCCACGCTCACCCGTATGAACACATGCTTCTCGGTCAAGATTGGAGGTCGTAAGGCAGGGGTTAAACTTTGGCCAGCTAGCTGAATCGTGCGACGTGCCGACAAACAGAGAAACAGACAGACAGACAGACAGACAGACAGACAGACAGACCAAAATTTCTCCGTTTAGGTATCCCAAGAAAGGCTATCGTCTTTAAAAAAAAGGAAGAACACCGGGCACACTTGGCGTCAGACGCCACCGCGTGGCAGGAGACGCAGAGGGGTCATTCCACGTGCCGCAGTTTACAAGAAACAGAAATATCAAACAACATCGAAACGTCTAACAGTATCATATAATAAATTATGGCCAATCCTCCTGACTGGGTATGGGCCATGTTAGAGGCAACAACAACAGCGTCAGCTTCTGCATTGTGGACACTCGCATCTCGTTGCTCAAATACAAACACGCAACAACTATGACAGCTGTTAGCTCACGCTTGTCCTGTGTATAGCTATGCGTCCATTTCGAGCGTCCTTTGTGCTGCGGCGGCGTGCTGCAAGTATCGAGCTGCTTGTCGTTCTTCGTGTGACATTCCAATTTCTTGCTATCGCATTCCTTGCTTCGCGCTAGTGGCGAAACTGTGACTTCTTTAGTGCCTGCAGTGTCGGTCCACTTATGACCATGGGTTGGTGTCACGAAATGGCGTCATCATGTAACGTAACTTTAGGTGGTGCCTTAGGGCGTCGTAACGGCACCACAAGTTTTGCGATTTGTGGCGTAGTGACGGTGTCGTCCCGTGGTTTTGGCTATATTCATTGTGACGCCGACACCTCCGGCAGTAAATTACCACGCCTGGTAAGGCATCCAAGAGTTCTGCCTTCATGATTATTGTGGTTTTACGCTCCGAAACCACGATATGATTCTAAGAGACTCGGTAGTAGTGGGGTTCCCAAGATTTTGACCATATGGTGCTCTTTAACGTGCATATAAATCAAAGCGCATGGCCTTTAGCGTTTCGCCTCCAATGAAATGCGGGCCCCACGTCCCGGATCCAACCCCGTACCTCAGGGTCAGCAGGCTAAGAGTTCCCGCTTTTTATTCGTTTAAAAATGCAATAAATAGGAATGCAGGGGGGTGCTACTTCCGTGCTCGGAGACACACCATATTGATTTAAACTTGTTTCTTGTTGAAGCATCGTCTTTCTCCCCATGCAACAGTGCACACCTCTTCTCAATCATATCCGCACAAAAAAAGATCGGCACATTCGTTCCCTCGCAAAGAGCCGCACAAAGCACCACGATAACAACCCAATCCGACGTATGCTCCTCACCCCACTGCCAACTCCCAACCCAATGCTTCCATCGCACACTTGGCGAGTCGTTGTGCACAGCAGCACCTTTACTTCTTTCGATTACAACTTCTTTCGAGCGCTGTGCTCTTCTGTTTTGTCGTGACTCCTACGAAAAGCGGTTGGTATTCACTGAGAAAGTACAACTGCTTTTGTTATATTTTTTCTCTCTAACGTTCCCTCTTCTCTGTCGGCCATTTCGCTCAGAAATGACATCATCAGTTATTGTTATGGCCGTTGTCTTTCTTGGCGACTGGGCTGCGTAGATGTTCTCGTCGTTTCAAACCACCGAAAGGCTTCTCTCTTTCTATTTTCCTCCCTTTCCTTCCTTTGTATTTAGGCATCAAGTGACTTGGCCGGAAAAAAAAACAGGTTAAAGATAGAAGACAACAACACATGAAGATATCCCCTTCGCTCGTGACGGTCTGTTTTTCATTGACGCGAAGCAAATTGGGCTGATGGCGCAGCGCGCTTTCTCCTCTGTAGGCCTTCAAGAACGCGCTCTTTCCTCCCTCTCTCCATCTCTCTCTCTCTTTACCTGCTCTCCCTCCTACCCTTAAAGAGACCATCAGGCAAGACCGTAAACGAAATTGCGCTGTGTTTGAACCAACTGCCCGTTTAGGCTGGGCAGCTTTTCGCACTGTGGAGTCTTTAGGGACTTGAAAGTTTGGCGAATGTGGGGTTGTGGGGCTTCTCTACCGAATGTGTTTGAGTATCTGCGTGTGTGTGTGTGTGTGTGCGTCCTCTGAGGCTGTCCTCGTATGTGTTCCTCGCTCGACCACCTTCAGATTAGAGACTGCACACGTCTCTGGCGAGCCATTTGCTACCCCCGGAGATTTGTTCTAATGCCCTATTTTCCTTTTGTCATCAGCGACGCGACAGTGGACTCTCGGCACAACAGCAAATACGACAAACTTGTTTCGATTGCTTTTCAAGTTAATTATGGGTATTGTGGTATACGCCTGCTTCACAACATCCTCGTCTTTGCCATGAACAAAGGCGATCTGGCCTCACGTTTCTGTATATTTTTCCGAGGTCCCACTTCCTTTGTCCCTGTTTGCGTTATTTCTCTATTTCCCGAATATATTTATTTCCCCCCATCTATTCTCTCCTTACGAAATGGTAAGTAGGCGTAGTGCCTCTCTGGGCAGGAGATATCACCCTGTTACCTCCACATTCCCCCCTGTGTACTAGCGTGTTTTGCGTACAGATAAAATAATTGAATTCTTATGTCAAAGTGGCCACAATATGTTTTAAAGTTAAGAATTCAAGTGCTAAGGTGTTATAGAAGAAAACATGATTTGTCTCACTAGAATGTGCTACACGCATCGAGATTACGCATATCGAAGACGATGGCTTCACCAAATGTGTGCGCAGTACGCTGTATCCTAGACTACTTGCAGAAGCATGTAAATTTATATCGACTGTGCCTAACTTTCCGGCACACAGAGCCACAATTTAGGGTTGAGTGTTGCGGGGTGTTGCGTATGGCCTTGAATTCATCATGACAGACGGCATTCTGCGTGAACCTGTCGGCCTCAATGTCTATCCTGAGGGTCGGAACTTCGACGGGGACGTTGAATCTCTCATTTTTCTGATAGGTGCTTTTTCACTTGTGACACCTCTGATCGGGCAAGTTAGGCGGCCGCATCGTCGGACGGCACTACTGGAGCAGTTCACATTGCAACAAGGCTTGTGTTCTCCTAATCGCTGACATAAACGTTTGCAGGTGCTCGACACAGCGGCTGCCAGCTCCTCCGAAGTCGACGACCTCTCTTTCGGACTCATCTTGCTTGCCGGGAGTTCTCGGGATCATGTCGCCCAAGACGTGTGACTCGTACTTTGACATTTTGTGGTGCCGTTATGGCCCCATAGGACATCGACCTCGGTCAAGCTCCTCACCACGTGTATTGAGTGGCCTACTTCACCCTTTCTCATGGGCGGAACACAGAAAAGGTAAGACCCCGAATTGGCGCAAGCTGCTGTTACCGCTTCTCGAGTGGCTCAGTGTAAGCAGACGCGTGGCTATAAACCGGAAGACTGCTGTACGGTATGCTCTTTTGCAACTTTGTAAATGAACCTCTCTGCCCTTTTAGAGCACGGTCTCTTCTCTGAAAAAGATGGGCCGGGGTTACGATAACGGGCTCCAGCTACCGATGATGAGTAGCGCTGGATCTTGAATCGTGCGAGGCGCGTAGGTGTTTGGGGCACCAGCCATATTTCGGTGACAGAATGTTAGAACTTTGTTTTAACACCCTGTGTGTTGGAGCCGAATGTGTTAAAACTTTGTTTTAACAGGCTGTGAAACAAAGCAGTACGTCAGGCCTGCTAACTTCACTTGCCCCTTTCCCCGATGGGAGAAGGTCTTCTGAATTTTAAATGCGAATGCATTTCATAGTCGGGCTATGTCAGGCATCCGGCGTTGTCCGGCGGCGGGGTACGCGGGGAGGAGGATAGGTTGAGGAGGTGTCCGCGCGCCGGCAGGTGTTATCTCTCCGCTCTCACTCCCTCTCCCATAGCAACAGCTGCGGGCGCGCGCTTATGCTCGCCCCTAGCAAAGTGGAGAGGAGGAGTGCGCTCTGGTGCGTGAGGGCGCTCGCATCGCGGGAGCTCAGCGGAGCTCCCGCGATAAAAAAAAAAGAAAAAAACAGGCGCTGCGCCGTGCTCCCGACCGGGCGCAGAAATTAGGCGCCTTTTCCTTCTTCGAACCCCAACCACCATATATAAATGGAGTGAAGCGGGCGCGAAATGCATTCGCATTTCCTCACGATTTCCCTTCGGGGAGGTGGAGGCATTTTTTTTAAACACTTTTCATTTTGCGACAATGTGCCTTACGTGGGTGGTAAACGGACCCACTGCTTTCTCGTCGAATCGGAAGAGAAGTTCTCCAAAACCTGACAGTATCCTCGTTGAAGCCGAGTTCCAGGCCAAACAGCATGCCTATCGTGCCTGTGCTAACATGACTCATTTCTCAAGTTTTGCGCTCGGCTTTAGCCCTCTTATTTGCTGAAATTTTAAAGGAAGAGTAAATTATCAAAGCTAGTGGGCAATCGTTTTGCTTTGACTTCAGGAATTTTAACCTTGTGGTTAAAATCTCCTCTTAATCTGCTTTCGAAGGTCTGCGCCTTGTCTCCACCTACAGCCCACCTACGATTTCTGGGGCTGTATATTGCGTAGACAAAACGCATGACATTGTGCCTAAAAGATTATTTTGTACTGATCAGCATATTTATTGTGTAATAATCAGAATCTATAAAACTGCTTACTTATGAACTGCAGTAGCGTACGCATTTGGGTTGGTTGGTTCATGATTTCCAGTAGAAAACAGCGCTACAAGATGGGACGAAGAAAGTCGTTTGTGTTCTTCGTCCCGTCTTGTAGCGCCGTTTTCTACAGCTTACTTATCCTTTTCCCGTTATGCAAACAGGAGTTTCCAACTGAACGCAGGAAGCTTCTAGAGGAGCTGCGGTGTTAAGTGAGCCTAAAATATCAAATGATCTTTTATGCATTCTGCCATGACGACTCGAAGAGGAAATCCATCTTTTTTTTTTTGCTTTTCAGTCGATCGAATTGATATCCCCCCCCAAAATCTTTCTTCACATAATATGCTTTTATACTGCCTCTCTGGGATTAGAGGTGCAGCAAGCTTTCTCCACGTCACGTGGTCTTGCAGGGCCTCCAGTCGGTGTCGGCGCACATGTGACCAAGCGATCACGTCATGTAATGACGTCATCATGTGACGTCACCTTATGTGATCCCATAGTGACGTCATAGTAGCACCACAAATTGTGCAATTTGTGATGCCGTGATTCACGTGATTCTGGCATTATTCATGTTGACGCCGACGCCACCGGTGTTCAGTTATCGCGTCTGTTGAGATATCTAAGGCTTCCTTCCGCCTAAATTATCGTTCTGATTATACGTTCCTACACCACGATATGATTATAAGAGAGTCAGTAGCAGTGGGGCTTCCCAAGATTTTGACCATATGGTGTTTTTTAACCTGCACCTAAATCAAATGAAGGTGCACGGGCCTCTAGCATTTCCACTCCAACTAAATGCGACCTCTTCGTCCGGGATTCGAACCCATGCCCCTCGGGTCAGTAGTCGAACACTTCCCGTTTTTCAGTCGTTCGCAAAATGCAATATATAGGAATGAACGAAGAGCCACTCCTGCGATCGAAAAACTATTTTTATTTAAACTTATTTCTTGCTGAAGCATCCTTTTTCTTTTTCTCCATCCAACAGTGCATACCTCTTCCAAATCATATCCGGAGAAGAAAAAAATCAGCACATTCATTCCCTTCTCAAAACGCAGCAGAAGGCACCACGATAACAACCCAACTCAAACTATGCTCGTCAGCGCACTGCCAGCTCCCTATCCAATGCTTCCTTCGCACACTTGGCGAATCGTTTGGGAAAGCAGGACCTTTATTTCTTTCCATTACAAGCTTTTTTCGACTGGTGTGGTTTTCTTTTTCTCGTTAAGAAGAAGACCACACGAAAACTGCCTTTGCTTTATTTTTTCTCCTTATCGTTCCCTCTTCTGTATCTGCTCAGGAACGACATCGTCAGTTATTGTTATGTTCATGGTCTTTCTTGGCTACGGGGCTGTTTGCGTGTTCTCTTCGTTTCGAACCACCAAAAAGCTGTTCTCTTCCTATCTTCCTCTATTTCCTTTCTTCGTGTTTAGGCACGAAGTGAATTGGCCGCAAACAAAAAGACAGGTTAAATATAAAACACAACCACAGAGGAACTTCTTATCCCTTTCGGTCATGACGGTCGGTTTTTCCATCGGCGTGAAGCAAATTGGGCTGGTGGCGTTGAGTGCTTCCTCCTCCGTTGGTCTTCAAGCACGCGCTATCTCCTCGCTCTATTTTTAGCGACTCTCCCTATTCCCCTTAAAGAGGCCATCCGGCAAGACGATAAACGAAAGAGCGCTGCGCTTGAGCCAATTGTCCATTTAGGCTGGGTAGCTTTTCGCCCGGTCGAGTCCATAGGAACTTCCAAGAGTGACGATGTGGGCTTGTTGGGGCTTCTCGACCGAATGTGTTTGAGTGTCTGTTTGTGCATGTCCTGCGGTGCTTTTGTGTACTCCTATGTGTTCCTCGCTCGACCACCTACAGATTAGAGACTGCGGACGTCTCTGGCGTGCCATTTGCTATCCCCGAATGTTTCTTCTAGTGCCCACTTTTTGTTTCGTGTTCAGCAGACCTACAGTGCCCTCTCGGCGCATCAGTGAATGCCACAAACGTGAGTGAGTGAATAACTTTATTCAGTTCCTGCAGGTTGCCGGGCTGGGTTCCCGCCTAGGAGCCGGCCGTGAGACCGTGTCTCTCGGCAGCTTCCTTGGCCTGCTGGATCGCCCAGAGTTGGTGGTCTAGACCTGAGCTGAGCAGCGCGGTCCGCCAACGCACCTGAAGGTCCTCATTGGAGGCCGCGTCCCTAGTGTTGCCAATTAGTGCTGGACACTCCCAGAGAATATGCGCTAGTGTGGCCCTATTATTGCAGTATTGCACGAGTTAGCCATACACAAATCGGGGTAAATGTGCTTCATAATTACGGGATTAGTGTAGGTGCCTGTTTGTAATTGCCGCCATTGAACGGACTGGGCCCGGCTGAGTTTAGGGTGGGGCGGGGGGGTATTCCCTTCGCTGACTTTTATAGTGCTGGGTAATATCATTGAATTTGGTTAATCTATCCCCCCCACTCCCATTCGTCCACAAGAGAGTCCTTGCGGGTGGTGTCAACCGCAGACGTTGTGCGCCACCTCATTAAGGTTGACCTCCGTGTGGTCGACAGGTGTGTGGGCGGGAAACCAGAGGATGGATGCGCTTTGTTCATCAGAGCGGGTTTTGCCTTTAGTAAGAACTCGTAATGCCACTGGAGAGAGCCTACCATTTGCGAAATTTCGGACTGCCATTTGGGAGTCACTGAGAATGTATTGGGCATCGGTGTGAGCTATGGCCAGCGCGATAGCTACCTCCTCCGCCGTTTCCGCGTGAATTGTGTTGATAGAAGCACTGGTGACGCATTTGTGCGTATGGTCTATAACCGCAACAGCAAAACAGCGGTAATCTCGATAGCGCGCTGCATCGACAAAGACCGCCTCCTCATTGTGTCCAAAACTTTGGAGCATGGCTCTGGCTCTACTGATTCTTCTGCCTTTGTTGTGTTCGGGATGCATGTTCTTGGGCAATGTGGGTATTATGAGTTTAGTGCGGATTTCGCGTGGTATGTCGTATTTGATGCCTTGTTGGGTGTGATAAGAAATTCCGAGACTGTCTAGAATGTGGCGGCCTGCTTTAGTGTTACTCAAACGCTCGTACTGCGAGACCTGTTGTGCTTCAATAATTTCTTCAAGCGTGTTATGAAGGCCTAGTTGAAGAAGGAGTTCCGTGCTGGTACTCTGCCGAAGCCCTAGCGCCTGTTTGTAAACTCGTCTAATGAGACCGTTGAGTTTTGTTTTCTCTGCCGCGAACCATCGATGGTAGGCAGCGACATAGGTAATGTGGCTGAGCACAAAGGAGTGGATAAGCCGGAGAATACTCCCTTCTTTCATGCCCTGATGTTTGTTAGTGACTCTTTTAATCAGTCGCATCGTGTGCGCGACTTTAGCTTCTAATTTGCGGATTGTTTCACCGTTTGTGCCTTTGCTTTCAATAAGAAGTCCTAAAACCCGTATTTTATCGACTGTTGGTGTGACACGTCCGTCGGCCGTCTTCAGGGTAATGTCTGCATATGAGCATGTTGGACTATACTGTTTGGGTGGTCTGCCTTTGAGTGGCGGTATAGGAGGAGTTCGGACTTCTCCGCCGAACAAGAGAGCCCTGTTCCGCATAGGTAGTGTTCTACCACGTTTACCGCTTCCTGTAGCCTTTCTTCTATAGAGCCGTCGCTACCGTTACATACCCAGAGGGTGATGTCATCGGCATAGATGCTGTGATGAAGCCCGGGAATCACGGACAGCTTTGAGGGCAAGCCAAGAAGAGCTAGGTTGAACAACAGAGGTGATATCACGGAGCCCTGTGGAGTTCCCGCGCTACCTATGGGTATCTCAGATGATGTGAGTGCGCCCACTTTAACAATGGCTTGTCGGTTCGTAAGGAAGTCCCGAATGTAGTTATAGGTCCGAGCTCCCAGATTTAAGGCATTAACCTGTTGGAGTATTGTAGTATGTGTAACGCTGTCAAACGCTTTCTTCAGATCTAAACCTAATATAGCTTTGGTTGAGCGATCTGGTCCCGCGTTTTTAGACATTTTTCCGAGTTACTTATGTTTGCCCCCCGTTGGCGTTATTTCTATTGCTTTCCGCCTATTTTATTTCCCCCGTCTATTCTCTCCTTCCGAAATGAAAGGCAGGCGTAGTGCCCCCCTCGAAGTAGGATTTGTCAGCCTGTTTACACAGTATTCCCCCTGTAAACTACTATATTTTTGTGTACATTTAAAATCTTTATTGCCATGTCAAGGTGGGGAAAATGCTTTTATGTTAAGATTTAAAATGCTATGGTGTTACAGACAAAGAAACGGGTTTTGTCTCGCTAGAAAATTCTACACGTTTCAAAATTTACGCATAGCAACAAAGATTGCTTCATAGATTCACCGTATATGTGCGCATTACGTAGAAGCCTAGAGTACTTGAACAACCTTGTAATTTATACTGACTGTGCGTAACTTTCCGGCGCATTCAGCCAGAATTAAGGGTTGACTCTAGCGGTGTTTAACGTATGGCGCTTTAATTGACCATTGCCGACGCCATTCTACGTAGTCGTTTAACTGGTGATGTTCGGAGCTCATTTATTTCTAGATATTGTTCTCGTATTGCTCACCACAAATATTCTATCATTTTACTGTTGTTTCACCATCTCTGCACTTTCTACTGTACACCGCTGCGATAATACTTGAAGCCTGCAGAACGTTCAACTATCTTTTTTTTTTTATTTACTGCAGCAGCAGAATCTGCAGCCTTAGGCAACGGACACTGTCATCCTCTCAACGTCGGCGTGTTTTCATCATTGACTACTCTCACTGTCTCCTCGTCTCTTCTTCATGAAAAAGCAGCAATTCAGATATCATCAAAATTCAATTCAACCTGTCTGCTTTTCTAGTAAGTGTTGCCCGAGGATATTGTGAATGAACGGGGCTCTAATAAACTTAGACACCTGCTCTCGTCTTTCTAAAACCCTTATAATCTCTCACCACTGCACTGTTACTACGTGTCTATTAGTTGAACTCATCCCTTTCCCCCTCCCATTAGTGCAGGGTAGCAAACCGGATTGCACAATTCTGGTTGACCACCCTGCCTTTCTCTCATTTTATTCTCTCTCCCTCTGTCTTTGGACCAACACTTGCCCTGCCCTGTTGCTTTTCGAATTCAGACATCTATATTGCTTTTTTTTTTTACATTGCATTATGATGACAACAGTGTTACGGATGCTCCGGCCTCCTTATGTAATAGCCTGAAATGTTTCGGTAAGGAACAATAAATGACGATGATGATGAAGTACTTATTTTCTTTCTCTCCCTTTACCTTATTTTTGTAACTTTAACCTCTTTAGTAGTTAGCGTGATATTAATACCTCGCGATTGACGTGTCAAAATCACGATATAATTAGGATAAACAGAGCAGTCGAGAGCATCGAAAATTTCGATCATCTGAAGCTTTTTTTTTTCTTACAATTCCCTGACATCGCACAGTACACGGTCTTCTAGCATCTCGCCTCCATCGAAATGTCTTTGCCGTGGGCGAGTTCGAAGCCGTGACATATTAGCCAGCATACCAACCATAAACACTGCACCACCGCGGTGGCCAAGGTTACAGTGATCTCTAGAGAAGGAGTTCTTAACGAAAGCAATGAAAAAGGGGCAAGCACACACTGCGCAGAAGAAATTATACAAATTAAGGAGCAAGAAGTAAAACAACTATGAAGAAGAATGGGAAAGATATCCTTGTATCATCTTTACAGTGATCTCGCCCATCGTTCGGAAACGAGGGCAGCACTACACCTACGAGCTGCGTCATCGGAAGACGCAAGAACGCAAGAACAAGAAAAATAGGCGCCGTTGAATTCTCAGAAATTGGCCGAGCAATGGAGAGGGCGGGGGGGTAACTGAGACACAGAAACAAAGACAGGGAAGGTGCAGCTATTATCGTGAAAAGCACTGGAGCGCCTACGAGCTGCGTCATCGGAAGACGCAAGAAGACGCAAGAACAAGAAAAACTAGGCGCCGTTGAATTCTCAGAAATTGGCCCGAGCAATGGAGAGGGCGGGGGGGTAACTGAGACACAGAAACAAAGACAGGGAGGTGCAGCTATTATCGTGAAAAGCACTGGAGCGTGGCGGTGAAGGCCACCTACTTTTTTTGAACTTCAATTCGCGTGCTGTGAAACTGTCCACGTTTAACTTCCGCTGGGCCATTTTTTTTATTGTTTGCCCGCGTTTTCTTCATCCAATTGTAACCGTCATAAGAGAGCGCTGTTGCGAAGACGATGGTCTTGACCTAAGCATTCTTCGTGTAAGAACTCCTTCCGGCCCTGGCGCCTTACCTAGTTACACTGAGGAGGACAACCATAATTAAAAATTAAAGTAACATCTTGCAGGAGCTTCCTGGTTGCGAGAACGTTAGCTCTGTTTAATTGGAGTGAGTTATATACAAGGCCACTGAGTTTACTCTACACAGAGTTTAAAATAATGCCGATGCACTATATGACGACGAGGCTAAATGCATGTTCCTGACTAGGGCATGAAGTATGTCAGGCTATTTTTTGTGTCCTGGGAAGTTGCTTAATTAGGAAACAATATTTACCAACTTCTGAAGCGACGTTGTGAAATAAATTACAACGAAAAAGTTGTAGATCAGTTCGCAAAATATCCGATTAGACAGTTTCTCCCTTTCCAGCAATTAACAATGAGTCTTTCCCTGCTTACTACAGATGCCCGAGAAATAAAAAAAAAATACCGCACCAGTGTATCAGAAATGTCATTTGATGACGTGAGGGAATGAAGGAACTATACAACGGGTATTCACACATATAAACTAACTCAAACGACTATAGGCGCTCGCCTTATTTTGTACGTGTACAAAGCACACGTCAAACACGTCAAATTCAAGCATCCAGTCCTAAATGGATGTTTGTGTCAGATAAGTAGGGAAAACTCAGTGTTGATATCAACGCGTAGTGGGCTCCATTATCAGATTTTCGCTGATTACTTCGCACTTGTTTTTGCTTCAGCGCATGACAACACAGAGTGTACTGTTCAATCTTAACTGAATCCCTCGGCGTTCATCAGCGGAAGAGAAGGAGAAAGCGCCGATGACGATTCGATGGAGACGGAGTGGTGTCACGCGAAAGTAGGTCACGGTGTTTTTTTCGTTTCGGCTTCATTCAAAAGACAGCCGTGTAAGATAAATATGAAAGCTGATTGTATGCCCATATATTTATTTATTTATCCGAATGTTCTCCATTTTGTCTTCCTTGATGACAGTGAAGACAACATACTGCACGCTGGGTGATTAAGAATACTATCGCAACGACTTAACATGTAGGTTGTGTATGTGGAACTTCTCTTGTTCTTGCTCTACTTGGGAAAAGCATGCAACTAACAAAGTTGTGTGAAGATAATCTTGAAACAGCAAAAGCTTCACCCAGTGTCTTGTATTAATTTTAAAATCAGCCAAATAATGCATGAACGAAAGGAGCGGTACCGACGGCGCTGTTTTTTTTTTAGACACAACCTTAATGAAACCAACAGGCAGAGAAACCAAGAAAGGTATGGGGAAGCACTAATGTGGCAACGAGTCTGAGACAATCATCAATTTATTAATTGTTTGGGTTTAACGTCCCAAAACCACGATATGATTATGAGAGACGCCGTAGTGGAGGAGTCCGGAAATTTCGACTACCTGGGTTCTTTAACGTGCCCGTAAATCTAGGTACACGGGCCTCAAGCATTTTCACCTCCACTGAAAATGCGGCCGCCGCGGCCAGGATTTGATCCCGCGACCTTCGGGTGAGCAGTCGAGCACCATAACCACTAGACCACCGCGGCGGGTGAGACAATCGTCAAGGAAGTTGCGCCAATGTTACACAGCTCCTTAGAAGAACTAACGATGCGCCTTCTCAACTTCTGGAGAAGAGCTTGTTTTCAGGTACAGATTTCGCTGACGGGGGGCGGTGTTGTACTCGAGAAAGCCGGCGCTGCCGAGTGCACAAAAATACGGCCCTAGATGCTGCGCTGGTCACATGCGTATTCGTATGCGCCGCTTCACAATAAATGATGCTCTCTCGATCACGGACTTGTCGATGATCAGCCGTTTTTGGTGCGGAAACCTGATCTTTCATCGAGCTCACTTGTCATTTCACATTGTCACATTTCACTGTACGTCACCTGGGTCTGAATGCATGACCGTCGTTGTTGCCAGTAGCAACTGCAGTTTTGCGCTGCTAAAGATGTAGATGAAGGTCCGTTCCCAGCGTTGAGGGAAAAAGTTAGGAGGGAGCACTGCGCAATGCTAAGCAAAGAAAGAAAGAAAGGATGAAAGAAAGAAAGAAAGAAAGAAAGAAAGAAAGAAAGAAAGAAAGAAAGAAAGAAAGAAAGAAAGAAAGAAAGAAAGAAAGAAAGAAAGAAAGAAAGAAAGAAAGAAAGAAAGAAACTATGTCAGGCACGCAAACGCAATGCTTTCTTTAGCCCCACTTTCTTTATAAGGCAAGTGCGCGTGCATGTTTTCTATAGCAAAACGGGCCCCATTCATTCGTTTCCTTAAAACGGGTATAAAGTTGAGCTTGTTGGCTTGGCTTCCTAACAGGGTACAGCACAGACACACGGGACAAGAAAGACTGACAGGACTTGGCGCTGGCCAAAAACATGAGCTTTTATCTGGTAGGAGCAAAGAAGCGTATATATTTTTGCACGTAAGAAATAAACGCTCATGTTATAAGCCAGTGCCAAGCCCTGTCAATCTTTCGTATCCCGTTTGTCTGCCCTGTACCCTGTTATGAATTCGTTTCGTTCAAATCGGTTGTCCGAAACGCAGAATAAACGCAGCGCCATCCGGTGAACGTCGACCGAAATACTTCCTCGTCTCCTTCAGCGTGGAACACTTCCCGAAGCAATACTTCGCCTGACCTTTAAAAAATTTCCCCCCCGCCCTTCCTCGACCACGTGTGGCAATGCATTTCGGCGAATGTCGCCCCCTGGCTTAGTACGCGAATTTCCTGTCGCGGTGATTTCCTACCACCGAATGTTAAGAGTACGCTTTCCCCGATTTCAATTACCAAGACTGACGCGAATGCTTTCCTCGCGAAGTCATTCCAGCGCAATTTCGCGGTGGAATGACACAAAAGGTCTCGGTAAGCACAGCGGGTGCTGCAACAGCTGAATTAGGAGCTGCATTACGAGGCTTTAACCCCTTAGTAATTACCACCTCCTTCCTAATCAGCGGTGCGTTAATTATTCGCCGCGAAATCGACGCTCACCAGGCTCGTTGTTTCACCTCCATGCGTAGAGAACACCGAAAAGTATGCGAAAAGAGTCGTCCTTTAAGAAGTTTCGTGCGTGATGACGTGCTATAGTTGCGTAGCTACGGGAAATGAAGCTTTGCAAATAACACGGACAAGTATATGAAAGCGCGTATGAATAAGAATTTTAATACGCGCACCTAACTCTTTTATATAATGCACACGAGCACCATCCACTAAAATTAGGAATAAGCGTTTCTGATACGAATATATCAAGTGAAAAATGTGTTCGGCTGACTTCCCGCCCGTTCGTGCAAATCCGAAGAATACTGCTGCTAACACAATTTGAATGCCTCGTTTTCTTTCTTTTCTTCTACTGTGACGACGAATAATTCTATCGATGTGGTTTTTATGATAACAAACATAATCATTCCTCTTGACGTATCCTTTTGCGATAACCGATGCAAGGACTGAAACGTGTGGCAAATGTGATTTTTGTAGTAGTAAACGGCGGCAGCCTGGGGAGCCGTGCGCTAGACTACTCCAGATGAGTGCGATTCAAACTGTGCACACGCCTCGACAAATTGTTAGGGAAATTCAAGACGTACTATATAAAACTCGATCATTCTCGATATCCGCATCGCGCATGATATGGCCATATTTAAGTATTTTGCAGGTGAAAGGAAATGCGCCTTTCTTTTTTCTTTGATAGAAATCCTCACTGCCTGAAGTCCTTCGTACAAAAATTTTTGTCCGCTCACAAGTACCGTAGTCGTCAAGTTAGCTGTGCAAAGCATTGCTTAACCGCATTCTAGCTGCAGTTTGCCAGAGAAAACAAGGAAAACATAAAACTACGCCTAAATACAGGACACAAGATGGAAGAAGTGGACGGGACCTGCGTCCTGTATCGAGGCGTAGTTTTGCGTTTTCCATGTCTTACCAACTAGCCCCCCCACCGTACGCTCCTTGCGACAAAACAAGTCGTACAGAGCGCTTAATACGTAATGCAACAATTATTCCTGCGTTCTGCACTTACCACTAACGTGATCCGTGTCCTTTTTTCGGTGGAGATCAGTAGTGGGTGTTCCCGGTTGCCATTGCCGTTTCTTCTCAAGGTCATACACAACACTGTACAACTGCCGCCACAGCCACCCACTAGGCCACACCAGCACATTCACACATCGAACTCCGTATTAATATAGCCATAGCATCACGCGTTTCAATTTTGACCACCATATCCGATCGTCTTGCCTTGCAGCATTCGTGGTCGAAAAGGACGGCCAATTCATAGGAAACCGGGAAGAAGAAAGTCCAGCACAATTTCATCAGACTTCTCTGCGTAAACCACCATGATGAGCGCTGCCGATGTTGTTGGAGAGATAAGGCCATTTCACAGATGCCGCCAAGCGACTTCCGGGCTACGTTCGCGGAACAGCCAGCGTCACGTGCACATTCACAACTGCCGCCGCCCGCCTATGACGTCATCAGTGGGCACCCGCTCATAATTTCGCACTTAGCAGAAAACTGGCGTTATCGCGAACCAAGCAACGGGGCGATGATGTTCAGTTCGCTCCGCTTCACGGCACGCACAACAACCAGCGGAATAAAGGTTGTCTGTGGGAGGCCGGTCGTGCAATTCGCTTACTGCTTCGCGCACTCCTATAGGGAATTACGGGTGCAAAGGAAACATTTGAATGCACTAAGAATATTATTTCGAATAGAAACATAAGAGAAGAATCGAGATTTACGAACATGTTCTTCGCGAACATAATTTAAAGGCTGGTATAAAGAAAAGAGAGTATCTCAGTAACCTGCGATTCACTGATGACATTGCATTGATGAGTAACGCGAGAGACGAATTACAGCTTATGATTACTGAACTGGATACGGAAAGTAGAAGAGTAGGTCTGAAAATTAATATGCATAAAACTAAAGTAATGTGGAACAATCTTGGCAGAGAACAGCGCTTTGCGATAGGTGGCGAGACACTTGAAGTTGTAAAGGAGTACGTCTACTTAAGACAGGTAGTAACCGCGGAGCCGAAACATGAGAGTGAAATAACTAGAAGAATAAGGATGGGATGGGGCTCATTCGGCAAGCATTATCAAATCATGAATGGTAGTCTACCACTATCCCTCAAGAGGAAGGTATATAACAGCTGCATCTTACCGGTACTTACCTACGGAGCAGAAGCCTGGAGACTTACAAAGAGGGTTCAACCTAAACTGAGGACGACGCAGCGAGCGATGGAAAGGAAAATGATAGGTGTAACCTTAAGGGACAGGAAGAGAGCAGAGTGGGTCAGAGAACAAACGGGGGTTAAGGATATCATAGTTGAAATCAAGAAGAAGAAATGGATATGGGCCGGGCACGTAGCACGTCGGCAGGACAACCGCTGGACATTAAGGGTAACTGACTGGATTCCAAGAGATGGCAAACGCGTGATGGGGAGACAGAAAATTAGGTGGGTAGATGAGATTAAGAAGTTTCCAGGCATAACGTGGCAGCAGAAAGCACAGGACCGGGTTGAATGGCGAAACATGGGAGAGGCCTTTGCCCTGCAGTGGGCGTAGACAGGCTGATGATGATGATGATGATAATGATAAAGAAAAGAACACCATCATCATGAATGCGACACGCTGCAGCATAGAGTGCGTACCTCACTCACTCAGTATGGCAGTAAGTCGATTACTAATTAACTCACTCGATCGCTCTGCGACACGCACATTCCCTGACACACTCACACGCTCACAACGGCACAGTTTTATAATGTTGGCTTTGCCTGCAATTTGAACATGGCAGGTTTTAAATGCGAATGCATTTCATAGTCGGGCTATGTCAGGCATCCGGCGTTGGCGTTGGCGTTGTCCGCGGAGGAGGAGCAGGAGGATAGGTTGAGGAGGTGTGCGCGCCGGGAGGTGTTAGATGTGAAGCATCTTATGGCGAAGCTTAATCCGGTGGTGGTGGTGTGCGGCGTGACCACCCTTACTGCGCATGCGCAAACCCTTTCAAAAAAAAAATAAAAAATAAAAAACCTCCTCTCTCCCTCCTCTAGGCATCCCTCCCCACGGCAACCACACCCTCACTGCGCATGCGCCTCCCCTCCTCTCTCCCCTGCTACGCTCCCCCCTCTCTCTTTTAGGCATCCCTGCCCGCGCCGTCCACACTCCCACTGCGCATGCGCGTCCCACCTCTCTTCTCCTCTCCTACGCTCCCCCCTCTCTTCTCTAGGCATCTCTGCCCGCAGCGTTCACACTCCCACTGCGCATGCGCGCCCCCCTCTCTCTCTCCTCTCCTACGCTCCCCCCCTCTCCCTCTCTCGCCTCGCGACGCCGACACAGGCAGCGTCTGCTAGCGAGTTTCTTGGTTGAAAAAACCGACTGCTCGCGCTGCACAACCGTTCACTGGCCACCCCGTATATATGGCAATGAATCTTGACCTCCAAGGTGGTGCCGGTGGGAGGTTTCTCCTGTGCGTTGTTGAACAATAAAAATTCGCAGCGTGCGCGTTAACTAAAAGCGGACTGCGGCGGAGCTCGGCGGAGCTATATATGAAAAAAAATTAAAAAAAATAAATAAATAAAAATTAAAAAAAACAAGAAAAAGAAAAAAAAAAGGCTCTGCGCAGTGCTCCCGACCGGGCTGCAGAAATTAGGCGCCTTTTCCTTCTTCGAACCACAACCACCATATATAATTGGAGTGAAGCACGCGCGAAATGCATTCGCATTTCCTCACGATTCCCTTCGGGGAGGTGGGGGGCATTTTTTTAACTGTCACTGATGAAACGAGGCCATCGAACTCATGTCATTGACACCACAAGTGCCGTCGTCCACTCCTTGTGTATCGTAAGCAAAATCCAAGTCCTGGGCGAACTCTTGCAAGATGTCTATCCAAGCGTGTAAGGCAGCATATTTAAAGTGTAAATTTTTTCCGGGAAGCTGTATCGGTGATGCTGGGTAGTGACGAACGACGCGCAAAGAAATGGGTAAGTTGAACGACATGTCAGAACTTGAGCTACACTATCATGAAAAATATGTTTTTATTAATTTTATTTTTTATTTATTATAGTCTTAAAGGTCCCGCATGGAACTTATTACGAGGGGGTGGGCGACTAATTAATGGCGGCTATCAATGACGGTGTTGATTATGATGCAACTATGTCTGCTTCCTGGATGGCATTCTTTAAGCGCACCATATCCCAGATGATGGCAGGCTGCTTCGATCGGTAGGCCATTTCAGTCTCTCACGGTGCGCACAAAGAACGACTGCTGATTTCAGGTAGTGTGTTCACGTGGCGTAATCGCAGCTTTTGGGTGACTTGTGCGATGTCATCGATGGACTGCTTGGATAAGCTGTTGGTCACGTGGGATTGAATAAAAGAGTCTGTCAAAAAGACAGAGACATGCAGTACGTCCACAAAGAGCGAGAATGGAAAGTTTTAGCTGGGATTTCAGAGCGGAGACGCTGGAGGAGCGGGAATAATCTGAAGCGATGAATCTAGTTGCTCGATTCTGGACGTACTCTAGAATTTTCAAGTCCCCCTTTTCGGTGACCCCTCACTTGCCACGTAACTCGCTCTCATGAAAGACACGCGCTACCTCTCTTTTGGGTCAGATAACTCTAGGACGAGATTATAATCGTCTCGAAAAGGAGTCCCTTTGAAGAAATTCATACATCAAGGGAGCCAGGAATTAGAAAAAAAGTGTTAAAAGACTATTACTTTTTTATTCGAGCGTAAGGAAGAACCCCTGAAAGGTACTCCGGTTGAGATGAGGAGTTAAAAAAAAGCAAGTGAGGTGAAGAAAAAATTACACCATCTCCCGCTAAAGGGAACCATGTGTAGATGTGAAGCAGCGGGCGCTAGCGCTTACACTGGGCGGCGGCGTTGACGCTGGCGCTCATCGCAGCGTTGCGCAGGAGAGAAAACTGGGGAGGCGCAAAGCACGCAGTGATGGAGCGGTGTTTCCTACTGGAACATGCCAATCACTCCTAATGGGCAATGAGAGACAGAAGACTCCGACTGGACACAGAGACCCGCAGTCCGCTTTTAGTTAACGCGCACGCTGAGAATTTTTATTGTTCAACAACGCACAGGAGAAATCTCCCACCGGCACCCCCCTTGCAGCTCAAGATCCAGTGCCATATATACGGGGTGGCCAGTGAACGGTTGTGCAGCGCGAGCAGTCGGTTTTTTCAACCAAGAAACTCGCCAGCAGACGCTGCCTGCGTCGGCGTCGCGAGGCGAGAGAGGGGGGAGCGTAGCAGAGGAGAGAGAGGGGGGGGGGACGCGCATGCGCAGTGGGAGTGTGGACGCCGCGGGCAGGGATGTCTAGAAGAGAGAGGGGGGGGATTGTAGCAGAGGAGAGAGAGGGGGACGCGCATGCGCAGTGGGAGTGTGGGCGCCGCGGGAAGGGATGCCTAGAGGAGAGAAAGGGGGAGAGGAGGTTTTTTTATTTTTATTTTTTAAGTGCGAATGCACCTCTTAAGCGACCCCGAAAACTCCGCCGGCATCCGCGCTCCTCCTCCTCTCCCCTAGCAACGGTGCGAGGAGCGGAGAGGAGCGTCTGTAGCAACGGCGCAGCGGCGTCACGCCCCACGTGACTGCGCGCGCTCCGCCCTCCGCTCCGTGGCTGCGCGCGCCCCGCGCCGGCTCCGCACCGCTCTCCATCATCATCAGTAAAAGTGCTTTGCACTTAAAAACGGCCAGACCTCCGTGGGTCGGCTGGCGCGTGCTCTCTCGCTGCCGTCTCCTTCGCTCGGCTCTGCAGTTTAGTCGCGCGCGCTCCCTCATAGCATCACCCCGTGCTTCGCACTTCCTCATACTCCCCCTTCGGGGAAATGCGGGTATTTTTTAAAGGGTTTGCGCATGCGCAGTAAGGGAGGCCACGCGGCACACCACCACCACCGGATTAAGCTTCGCCATAAGATGCTTCACATCTAGTAACTAAAGACGGTTCCACGATCGTGAATTCTGCGTAAACAGCGGAGCTGTCAAGGAAGAGCCTCCACCTGGGAAACGAAGACTGGGTTTCTGAATCTCTTTATATTAGAGCTGCTTCGCTTATATTTTAGCTGCTTGGCACAGACTATGGGCCAAGCAGCTAGGAGCTGCTTGGCACATAGTGTGTTTCTGGGCATACGCACCGACTTTTCTGTCTACCACACCGGCCTTACTCCGAGCTCAAACAGCTCCGCGGTCAGAAAAACACGAAGTTTTTAATAGAATTTGGCAGAAGCGTTGACTCAGTATCAATATTATGTAAGAATCGCGTATAGAAGTAGCTGAAGAGCCTAGGAGGGTGGATCATTAGTGCGAATAAGTGAACTGATGACGTAAGCAATATTTCGCTTGAGATTACGATTTCAAGAGAGAGCTTCGTCGACCATATGAAGAGGAGACGAAATAGCCGTTCCTTCGTTAGAGCACTAGAACTCACTTCGTCCTACGGGTAACGTTGAGGTCACTTCCTCCTACGGGGAACGTAAAGTCGAATGACCAAGAAGACATCTACTCTATAGGAATGATCAGTGCTGTGGAGGTTCTCGGAAGACGCGAGATTTATAATGGGGGGGGGGGGGGGGGGAATACGTAAGCAGGCTCCATTGCCTATTACAGGAAACGAAAAAAGAAGCACTTCATCCGCACTGCTAGTGATGTCAATAACACCACCGAAAAGAAGTAAAATAACTATAGAACGTAACAACGGTAACTCGGCAAAACAAACGGCAGAAAAAACAACCACCAGATGCGGCTAATCACCGGAAAAGCTATACGGACAAGATTGCACCATTAGCGCTAAGTGGCCACACAAGGCCACGCCATAGCTGAGTTTACTTATTTCGTGATAAGCCGAGTATGGCATCTCTTCTTAACTTTTGTATATTTTATTCCGATAGCAATTCTATGGACAGTCTCGACGGGTTTTTGCCGTCGCTGTTGTCGTTGCGGTCACCATCGCCGCCGCCGTCATTTCGCGTATAAAGTCCAAATTGATAGAGCCCCCCAGCGCATCGTACGTTCTACCCGCGGGTAACAGCGCGGGAGCGGGGGGCGACAAACGCGGCTGAAGCGGACATCAAACGAGCCGGCCCATCTCCGTCGCTCTGAGGCGTATGCGATAACTGTTCGATCAGCCCGGGAATGCTCAAGAAGAGAGAAAGCGCCCCGCGCCTCTTTAACAAGCGTGTAAAGACGCGAGGGGGGGGAGGGGTCCCTCATGCAGCACTGCGACCTTTGGTTTTACGAGCGCGGTCGTCGCTGGCGCACGCGTTATCTCGCAATCTCAGCAGCCGACGGCTCCTACGTGCTCCGCTTTCAAAGCGAGGAGATTGTGCGAAGTGTCCCTGGAGCGGCCGTATGCTCTTAAACCAGCATTTTGTAGAGTTGCGTGAGATCTTATTCAAAAGTGTTAGCTGCTAGCCTCACATCGAATAACATTAGAATTTGTTGCTATCGCATTCATTGCTTCACCCTTGCGGTGAAACTGTGACTTTTTTTTTAATACCCAGCAATCCGGAAGGAGTGCGGTGCAGCATAATGGGTCGATGCTTTACTGACGCAGAAATGAAACTCGAGTTTCTAAACCATCGAACCGCACCAATGTTACCAAAACATAGTTCTTAGAGTAGAGTAAAAAAGAGCATTCGGGCAGAACGCAACTTACGATGTTTGGCTAAGTTAATGCCACAGCCAGACTTCTCTGGTAGCGGCAGTTATGGAACCACATAGCTGCGATACTCTGGTGCATCAGCACGCCGCCGCGTTCTCTTTGTGCTTATTTCGCTGTCGGTGTTCTCAGTGTATTTAGGCGTATCTTTTGAGTTGCGCTAACAGTGTTTACTCTCTCTATTCCGGGATGATTTCGAAGCTAACCGCTGAAGTGCCTAATGTCATTTTATTGAAGCCGGCAGGTAATAAAGCCAGGTAAGCCAGGAAGCAGTAGTAGCCCACAGCAAGTGGGCATCCCACCAGTAAAGAGAGGAGAGGTAAGGAAAGCCTTGTAGGGAATTCAAAGAGGTAAAGCCGTTGGTGAGGATCTTGAAAGACGGTGGACAGATTGGGTTAGGAAAAACTGGCCACCCTGTATACAAAGTCTATCTTGACAGTGAGGGTACCAGAATCATGGAAGAATGCTAAGATCATCTTAATCCATAAGAAAGAGGATGTCAACGGCATTAAATATTAGAGGTCGATCAGCTTACTGTCCGTGGTCGTCAAGCTTTTTATGAAACTAATAGCTAATAGAATTAAGACAACATTACAGTTCAATAAACCAAAGGTCCAAGCAGTATTTTGTACAGGCCACTCACCATTACACCATATTCATACTAGCCATCATGTGATAGGGAATTAGCAGAGACAGTTGGGCGAGTTGCTGAAGTTCATCTTTAAGTAAAGCGCGAAAAAAACCACAACAGACAGGTAGGAAGGAGACAGGACGACGCGCTACTAGCAACTGAAGCTTTAATCAAAAGCGAAGAAAGATATACACTCACATTACAGAAAACAAGATAAAGAAAACGATCACCGCAGAATGAATATGCATATAAAAAAAGAAAGAAAAACCAGGCACGTTTTTGTAATGTGAGTGTATATCTTTCTTCGCTTTTGATTAAAGATTCAGTTGCTAGTAGCGCGTCATCCTGTCTCCTTCCTAGCGGTCTGTTGTGGTTTTTTTCGCGCTTTTCTTAAAGATGTGATAGGGAAATGCGCGCATAAAACCAGCCCTTATATATAGCCTTCATAAATTACGAGAGGGCATTTTATTCCGTCGAGGTAGTAGTCATGCAAGCACTCCGTAATCCCGGCGTGGACGAAGCGTATATAAACGTACTGGAATAAATGTACACCAGATTCACAGCCACCATAGTCCTCCAAAAAGAAAGCGACAGAAAACCAATAAAGAAGGGTGTAAGGCACCGAGACACGATCTCCCCAATGCTATTCACCGCGTGCTTACAGGAGGTTCTGAGGGCCCAAGATTGCGAACAGTAAGGGATAAGAGTTAATGGAGAGTATCTTAGTTACCTGCGATTCGCAGATGACATAGCACTGATTATTAACTCAGGGCACGAATTGCAACTTATGATTACTCAATTGGACAAGGAAAGCGGAAGAATACGTTAGAAAATTGATATGCATAGATCTAAAGAGATGTGCAAGTCTCGGGAGAGAACAGTGCTTTCGATAAGCAGCGAGACACTGGAAGTTGTAAAGAAATACGTCTACTTAGGACAGGTGGTAACCGGGGAGCCGAGCCATGACAGCGAAATAACTAGAAGAATAAGGATGGGGTGGAGCACATTCGGCAAGCATTCGTAAATCATGGATGGTAGTTCATCACTATCCGTCAAGAGGAATGTATATAAATTAAACGGGAGGCTTACAAAGAGAGTTTAACCTTAAATTGAGAACGTCGCAGCGATCAATGGAAATGAAAATGATAGGGTGTCGCCTTAAGAGACAATAACTGAATGGGTCAGGGAACAAATGGGTGTTAAGGACATCATAGTTGAAATCACGAAGAAGAAATGAACACAGGCAGGGCACGTAGCGCGTAGGCAGGATAGCCACCGGTCATTAAGAGTAACTGTATAGATTCTAGAAAGTTAGGTAGGGCAGATGAAGTTCAAGGGGCCATGACACCCAATTTTCTATCATAATCTGTGTTATGTGAATTAATCCCTTGTGCATTCACAAGTTAGCTGGACCAAATATTGACGCATTTGGTCGCACACTTACATTATAACTGAATATTTTTATAAATACCCGAGTGGCCTGAGAGTCGGGCCAACACTACAGCACTCGTGAGCGGTGACGTAGCAAGCAGCTGGCTGGGCAAGAGTCTGCATTCCGGCGAACGATAATGTTCCGTCGTCAGCTCCTTGTGAAATCGATATATTTTACCTTTCCTTGAGTTCGGCATTGAAATTGAATGATTTAAAGCGGCTGATACTTTGGTAGAAGACGACGGCTCCGCTCCTTGCTTCATATTACGTCACATGCACCATGGTAATGTGGCAGTCGCTGGCGGTGGGCAGGGTTTAGAGCCGGCGACTTGTAGGGCTTGTTTTCCACTAAAAAATTTTCAAGGACGACTTTTCATATCCATATAGGCGTAATAGACCCTTTACTTCTTGTTTTCGCTGAAAACGACAAATTCTTAAGTGAACGTGCCATGACCCCTTTAAGAAGTTTACGGGTAGGAAGTGGCACCAGCACGCACAAGACTGGGTTGATTGGAGGAACGTGAGAAAGGTCTTTGCCTTGCAGTGGACGGAGTCAGGCTTATGATGACGATGATGATGACAAGTCTATTTTCTCAGTGTAAGTAATAAGGGTCTACGGCACGCCGCTATCGCTTCCCAAACATTTCTTGGGCTAACTGTTGGCATCTTCCATTTTAATGGACCTGTGGTGAGTAGTGGCATTCGCCTAATTTTTGCGGCATATACCCATTCATAATGGTGATAATTTTCCGGCGGCCATCAGCATCAGTTAACCCATTAGGTACCAGCGTGACCATATGGTCACGCAAATCCCGACGAAGCCTTTCAGTTGATACAGGTTTAAAAAAACCCGCCGAAATCACGGCAATATGCCTTCTGATAGCTCAGGCTCTCCTTACAGACACCATGTGGCAGAACATTTCTTTGTTTATTGGCGAACTGCTAAAACAGGCGCGAAATAGTGGTTCTACACTTCGGCACGTCTGCATGCAACGTCTTTCGAGTAAACAGATTTTTTGTAGTATTATTTCTTCCAATAGCGTGATGCCCACGTCCCGGTAAAGTACGTGCACTATGCCATCTCCGGTGAAGATTTGAAGTAGATTAACCAAAGCCTTGCTCGCGAACAAGCGTGTTATTTTACGTGTTACCATATGGTCACGCTAGGCGCTTAGGCTCCCTATTTTGGTGAAGTTCGTTCCTTCGTTTTACGCTCCTTGAAGGGTGATTACGCTACACTCACGTGCCAGTTTATTATATGCATAAGCGTGCGCGACGTTCCCCTTCAGGGGGGGCGGGGAGGGGGGGCAAAGGCTCGTCGCAGCGCCCCCCCCCCCCTCCCTATTGCGTCAATGTATCAGGCTGACTTTGCGACCCCCCGTCACCCCCCTCCCTATTATGTCAAAGTCTGGGGCTGGCTTTGCGCCCCCCCCCCCCTCCTTCTTGCCAAGTCAAAAGGAATTGGCCATCGAAGAACGTCGACGCTTGTTGACAGCGCGCCTTGTGGTCCACATTTTGATTGACCAAACAGTCTACTTCGTTGAAGCTGTGCCTAACGGCAAAAGGCGCAGGTGCGCTAGAGACAACTGCAACAGCACGGTGACCATACAATTCAATAAATGCGACGTCGGCATGTGCCATTGCGTGCTTCACGTCATTTTAGAATGAGTACCCAAGAAATCCCTAATTTTTTTTTTCGCGATGTATCAAGGCCTGAAACAAAATTTGTCACTCTGTGATTTTTACTGTAGCCTAAGGGCCTAGCGTGACCATATGATCACGGGCCATATTTGGTAAACTAAGAGCTCGTTCACGATGAAATTTTCAGTGCGATATATACAGATGTAGATGCGATAAAAAACCACATCTGCTTTCACAAGACTCACAAAAAAAGAAACCGGTCCCTAATGGGTTATTTGATCTTCACCTCACGATTAATAATAATATCTGGGGTTTAACGTCCCAAAACTACGCTATGATTATGAGAGATGCCGTAGTGGAGGGCTCCGGAAATTCCGACCATCTGGTGTTCTTTAACGTGCACTGACATCGCACAGTACACGGGCCTCTACCATTTCGCCTCCATCGAAATGCGACCGCCGCGGCCGGGATCGAACCCGCGACCTTCGGGTCAGCAGCCGAGCACCCTAACCGCTGTACCACCGCTGCGGACCTTCACCTCACGATTGTCTTGGGGACGACACCACCAGCGAGGATGGTGGGCATTAAAGTACCCACACAGATAAAAAATGAAGGTTCATAACTGCAAGAATGAGCATAACACGTATGACCTTCATGAGAAAGGTGCTCTCTAAGACAAACAACTACCTCCACGACCCATTTCGGTAAAACTAAAAAAATGCCCCCCACCTCCCCGAAGGGAAATCGTGAGGAAATGCGAATGCATTTCGCGCGCGCTTCACTCCATTTATATATGGTGGTTGTGGTTCGAAGAAGGAAAAGGCGCCTAATTTCTGCAGCCCGGTCGGGAGCACGGCGCAGCGCCTGTTTTCTTTTTTTTTTTATTGCGGTAGCTCCGCTGAGCTCCCGCGATGCGAGCGCCCTCACGCGCCAGAGCGCGCTCCTCCTCTCCACTTTGCTAGGGGCGAGGATAAGCGCGCGCGCCCGCAGCTTTTGCTATGGGAGAGAGAGTGAGAGCGGAGAGATAACACCTGCCGGCGCGCGGACACCTCCTCAACCTATCCTCCTCCCCGCGGACAACGCCGGCCAACGCCGGACAACGCCGGACAACGCCGGACAACGCCGCCTGACATAGCCCGACTAAGAAATGCATTCGCATTTAAAAAAGAAGTACAGAGAAAACTTCACCGCAGAGTACCCATCGACAGCCAGAAGATTATTTTCCGCTTGTCAGCATTCTCTCTGACACTATTCGTCCCAAGAAAGAAGAGCCCTACAGATAGACGTAGCCTTATTCGAGCAACCACTGAAACGGTTCACAAGACTTGCAATGACAGTTACTGAAAGAGCTTTGTCGGGGGGAACACCGCAGTTCATGAATATTTTATGAGCGCACACACGAGGGACCAAACATTGGTTGAGAACCTTGTGTGGTAAGAAAGGAACTGAAAGACCGTGACAGAACCAGTGCGGTCAGTTGAGTTCTTTACACACCCCAGTGTTCCATTTCCTGATGACTTTCGGAGGGAGTCACCGATCGTTTTATATAACTACGCCGCCAAATGGAACCCGCAATGTAGTCGGAGAAAACGCCTCATTGGTAGCATGTCTACGTTTTTTTTAAAACTGTTTTCCTAGAAGAAATGACACCACATCGGAAAACACCGAAGAAAACAAGATTACTGCGCTGAGATTTGACGTCTCAATCAGCCTGCTTATTTTTTAAATGCAAATGCATTTCTTAGTCGGGCTATGTCAGGCGGCGTTGTCCGGCGTTGTCCGGCGTTGTCCGCGGGGAGGAGGATAGGTTGAGGAGGTGTCCGCGCGCCGGCAGGTGTTATCTCTCCGCTCTCACTCTCTCTCCCATAGCAAAAGCTGCGGGCGCGCGCGCTTATCCTCGCCCCTAGCAAAGTGGAGAGGAGGAGCGCGCTCTGGCGCGTGAGGGCGCTCGCATCGCGGGAGCTCAGCGGAGCTACCGCAATAAAAAAAAGAAGAAAACAGGCGCTGCGCCGTGCTCCCGACCGGGCTGCAGAAATTAGGCGCCTTTTCCTTCTTCGAACCACAACCACCATATATAAACGGAGTGAAGCGCGCTCGAAATGCATTCGCATTTCCTCACGATTCCCTTCGGGGAGGTGGGGGGCATTTTTTTCATTCTGCCCTCTGAATGGCTACTTCTGTGTACTTGTCAAGTTTCATCGTTAGCTTTCTCGGCAGCCAGCTACTCTACTTCTTTATGCCGTCAACATAACCTTTTCTTAGGGGATTTTTCCAATCTCTTCTCTTTTATACACGGAATCATCGTGATCATAATTGTCATCATAATCTTCTTCCCCAACAGTCAATCAGCACACTGACGAAAGATGCCTTTTTCAGATTTTTACCCTCTCCTCCTGCGTATACTAGCAAATGGAAAGTATGTATGTATATGTAACCTCACGGCCTATAATTGCTTCTCTTGCTCTCTGTTAACTCCGACTCGTATCGTACAGGCGTCCAACGCATACATGTGTTTGTCCTGCTGCGCTAGCTAAGATGCACAAATTCGTACAGAGCACGCCCTATTGTCTTTTCTTTATTGTGTTAATCTGTTATTTATTAGGAGCGAAGCTCCTTAGGCCGGCACCCGTTCGCCGTTGAAGCTCCCTAGATGCGTCGCCAGCGCAAAAAGGCAATGAAACGCCGCGCGCGCCGAACACCGAGCGGTTTGGTTCTAGCGCACCATAAAGTCGAGGTTAAATAATAGAAGTAAGCTCTGTGCACAACTGGTTATAATGGTCGTCTTCACTTTCACCACTTTATCGTGGATTTTAAAATGACAACCACCATTCTAGGGCAGTAAACGCGTTTTGTCGAAGGTAGTAGCAGACGCTCTCCCCACATGGCGCCGGCGCAAGAAAAAAAATAAAGAAAGAAAGAAAAAGGCGCGTGGTGGAAGGCGCGCACGGCGTTTGGCGCGTTGCGCAAAAAACAAGGCGCGCGGGGCAAAAACAGTTCGCGTTTATAAACGACAGTAAAATTCATCGAAAGCCATGTTTGTACACATATATATATATATATATATATATATATATATATATATATATATATATATATATATATATATATATATATATATATATATATATATAATAGGGACCCACTCTACATTATTTAGGGCTGCTCACAGAACATGGATAGTCGTCCTCAGAAACGTAAACGTGAGGATGATGAAGACGGTAAGCAGCTTGGCAAGGATGCGGAACGCAAAGCCAAAGCAGCGGCAGCAAGACGAGCCCGGCAACAGGATCCAGTACGCCGACAGGATCCTGCCGTACGTGCTAGAGCGGCTGAATCTAAAAAGCACGCCAGCTCTGAAAACGGAAATAAAGGTTTGCAGTGCCACACAATTTTTGCGAGAAACACCTGAACCACTCAACGGCCGTTGAAAACTGCCGTGTAGCAGCGTGATAACCCTATGGAGTCAATGGAGCTGCGGCGTTTCGACGGCCGTCGACTCGAGGGCCTTTCAAAAGTGCCCGTGTGACACAGGTATTAGTGATGCATCTTCATTCCGCTGATAAACGTCCATGAATAATGAGGGATTAATGATTAAACATGCCCTTGTTGTCATGGGTGCCTTTGGTAACTTTAGTAGTTAACCGTGAGACAGGAACCAAAGAAAGCGGTGTGACAGCCAGAAGGGCGTGACTCATTGTACGCCAAACTTGGGCTAAGGTCACCTACTAATGCCATGTTAGAGTTATTGAACGCCACTTCCCCATTAGAGGGAAACGCAACGCGCGTTGCGTCTTCCCTGTTAGCCGGCCACGATTTTTCGTGGGGCGAGCGTAAGTAGGGAACGCGTAGTTACATCCAGGTGAAGAAGGCGCGTAGCAGAGCTATTTTTGGTATGGATGGATGCTATGAGCCACGCCGACGCTTTGGGTAAGGTCGCCACCTGGCGGTGCGTTAAGGCGTTGAGAACATTGTACTTCTCCTATTGGAAACGCACCGAATAGGACGAACGCGTAGAAACTGCGCGTTGAAAGGACTAATAGTGGATGTCACGGTCATGATGCATTATACTACACTTTACCAAGAGCACTGTAAGAGGACAGTGCTAGATTTTAAAGACGCATCAGCGCGATAGCGTTAAAGAGCTCGTTTCGCAGAAATTCCGGCGTGGGCGTCGGTGTCGGCGTCGGCTGTTTTGAGCGAAAAATCACACTTTTGTCCGTGACCGAAAAAATCGAGAAATATTCAAATAAAACAAATAATAAACATTTCCGGGTCCGAATGAGGATCGAACCCAGGCAAGCAGGTGCTCTACCACACAGCCACGCTTCTGCTTGGGATTGCATTGAAAATAAGTTCCTCTGTTTCGAAATGCAGTGAAAATAATTCATGTTTTACGAACACACGCGTCCTGTATACTGGCGTCACAATACAACATGTAATATCGCAGTAATATTGCGTGGTACAAGCGTACATTGCCCTCGGGCGTCAGAAGATGTGAATATCATAACGACATTGTGGTTCGAAGTCGTCCACCCATTAAAAAAGGCCCACACGTTACTGCGCGTATTCCCTTAAGACCACGTAGTGGGTGCATAGCAAATTCGAAAACATTGACCGCTATTCCCGCGCATAATTGCTCGTGGTTTAAAGCATGCTGCGCATTACAAAGTATGCACTAAGTGATTGAAGTACGCACTAGGGACAGGATATCGCTATCGCGCTCAAATCTTAAGGGCCCCCCCCCCCCCCCAATTTTTTTAAAGCCTACAAAATGTGTGATCGTGGCGCCATTTACTGCATACCCGGCATCTGTTATCGCCGACCGAGAGGTCGCGGGTTCAACTCCCGTTCACGGAACTTTCTTTCTTTTGTCTTCTGTTCATGCGTATTTTTCCGGCGTCATATTCGTGACGGAAAGACGTCACTGAAGTTTTGATGGACCCTTGCATGAAACACTTCTCTGTTAAAATTGTGCCGATTAAGCGTACTATGAACCGCATTATAGAAGAGCGGGTAGCTGCCTCCAAGGCAAGACTGATCGACACGCGCACTACCAGACCGCTGCTGGAGCCAAATCTGTGAGGGCAGAGCTAAACACGTTATCTTGAAAACCCACCGTGTTCGTGCCGTTGCAGACCACAGATTCAATCTGCGTGTCTAATTAGCATGAAGTATTTTTGAAAATTTAAAAACTGGCTATGGTTAGTTTTATGATTACTTCATATCCTTTAAACGGAATAGAAAACGGAGACATGTCTGAAGCGGTTGAAACTTGTAAGTGACAAGAAGTTTTGCTTGAAAAGTTCCAGGAGAGTTTAACGTCCAAGAAAGAATGAACTGATTCTTGGATAAAACTAGCAGTTGTTCCGTGTATGAATACAACCGATGAGCGAAGCTCCTTAGAAATGGGACGCACGCGGCGTTTCATTTTCCAGGCAACGGACCAACCACTGGGCGGACGACAGGGTGTGAAACGATGGTTTCGCGCGTTCGCCTGTGCGATGGGAGAGGGCAGACTCGAAGAAAGAGGAAGAGGTAGACTAATCTACCTCCGTTTCACATGCGTTCGTATTCTCGCGCTTTGCGCATCGTGCAGACGCCATCCGCGTTCCAGCGCTCATAAGGCTAATTTATCCTGCCGCGTGAGTGGGAGACGCAACAGCTGGCACCATGCCAGGGAGCTTCAACGGCGACGGCGACGGCGAAGTGCCGGCCTTAGGAGCTTCGCTCCTAACAAACGGTGTAGGGGAAGTGGCAGTGCGTACAGCATATCAAGGCGACAACATTTACTAGACAGATTTAGTTGGGCGTCCGCAGCAGCTGTGCGGACGCAGCCTGCCAGCCATTTACAATGGAAGGCTGCGTCCGCAGAGCTGTTGCGGACGCTCAACTAAATCTGCCTACTGTCTCATGCTCACGTCCGTCCGTCCGTCCCTCCGGCAGTTCCCTCGCAGGTGCCAGGGGGGCCGCCGGGGTGCGCAAGCGGACGCCGGTCGCGTCGCACTCTACAGCGCTGGCGCTTTGCTGTCGTACCGTCGCTGTGCCCAGCGTGCCCAATCATGCAAGGAGGGAGACGCGCGCATCGCGTTCCATTCTGACCGACCACGTCTCAGTGGCCTGTGGTGCGCTGTGGTGGTGGAGGAGCGTTTCGTCCCTTCCCGGTGGCACTCGTAGGGTAAACTACATCTATTTCTGCACAAATTTCTACATCTATTCTCTAGTGATATTTCCTTTATATTTCTAGTTTTTCGTTGCACGTAGCGGCAACGAAAAACTAGCCCTCTCTACGCCGACGCCAGCTGTTCAGAGAAGGAAAAGGATATCATTCTCCGCATCACGCTTTCTTTCGATTCACCGACCTCTGGAAACGAAACAAAAAATGTTCCAATTTTTGGCCGTGCGTGTTTGTAAGTCGAAAGCAGTGGGGCCTTCAACGATCCTCTTCAAATATGTTTCCTGTGGATGCTTAGGTTCCGTCGCCTTCGACACCCCCTCCCCCTCTTAAAAAAGGTAGATATAAAGAGAAAACTGCTTTTTTTCCCCTCAGAGTTCGCGACTTTCGCGTGTGAGATTCCTGACACTCCCGCCTTGCCTGCTGCGTCGTACTATAGAAGCTTTGCGGCACGCACCATCGTCAATGCCAGGCATGCGGCTCGCTTTTTTTTTTTTTCGGGAAACAAATCAGGCACCGCGCGTCGCACGCTTACAAAGAACTGCGATAAAGGAAGAAAGAAAACAAGGTTCAGCAGACTCCTCAAGCGTGCGTGAAGGAGAAAATAGATCAGGAAACCCTGCCGCCTCCGCTCCAACCTTTTGTATTTCCTTTCGTCAAAAGCTGTTGCCTGATTCCTACTTTCCTGGTTTCCTTTTCTAGCGTCACAAAAATGATTTTGGAAAGAAGGTCCTGTTGCTACGGATACCATTCTTTTTTTCTTTTTGGAAAGCCCGTTTCTTCATCAGGAAAGGGAGTCTCTATGAAGCGGTACTTGAAAACTCCGTATTTATTTTTTTATTTGAAAAAGAGGGTGGCAGAAGGGGGGCGTCATTTGCATGTTAATCGTCGTGCTTTTGCACATCTTCGAAAGAAGAGCGGTGACCCAAAATTCTGCGTATAACCTCGTGGGACCAAAGCCCGCGGTGACAACGAACAGACAACTCTGCCGTGAGTGACTGTGCTAGTAAGCGAGGTTGAAAAAAGGAGATCCACTTGGCACATATGATTTAAGGAGAGAAAACGTGGCTGAAAGGACAGTTTATAATGCGTGGTTTCTATTTAATTTTTTTTTCAATATGAAGCATGATTTCACTTCGAATTTTTCAATCCTTCTGAGATTTCTCCGTCGTTTTTTTTAAACATAGAAAGCTGAAGTTTGAACTGAGACTGAATTCAAATGCAGGAAGTGAGAAGCGGAAGTTATTTAAGAGCTCGTAATTATTAAGCGGAAAGTGAAGTTAGGACCAGAAGTCTTCTTTTTATTTTTCTGGCTTTTTATGTTTTGTTACATTGCACTCCTTTCTCTTTATTTTGATTAGAAATCACGCATCGGACATGGAACACCCTATCGTGTCACAGAATATTTGGTGTAAGATATTGCCTTCGCAATATCAATGTGTATTCAATTCAGCTTACTTCCATAGCGATGTATTAAGGTCTGCCATTAAATACGAAGCGCTAATTCTGCACTTCACGTATATACTGACTATTTTTCAACTAATCGAGACCAGCCAGCAACACTTTCGCATGTGCGCGCAGCAAAGCCAGTATAATTCATCCTCCTCACGGATCGCTAAGAATTAGCGAACACATAAAGTAAAAGAGAAACTCCTTTATCTCAAGGCAGCTGTTCTCTGCCGCTTTATTCCTCATAAAGCCCGCGAACCACTCAAGATTGGACGAGGCACAACTGGGACATCTCCTGATGCACCTAACGAACAAACAACCCCCGGAAGTTGGTGTTCGCGTCTCACAAGAAGCAGCTGCTGCACGCATCATTAACATATCACCGAGCATCGTCAGAAGGCTCACGAAGATGTTCCGGGAGCATAAAGAAGCGCGTCTCATTCTCTCGTATCCGAACAGTAACACCTTTCTCTCGTAGCTTAGGCATCGCCATCCGAGACAAACAAACATACGCGACAACCCACACGCGTACTCGCAGAAACACGCGTATATTACCCCGAAATCCTTCGTACGGGGTACCCCGCTAATCGCCCCAGGAAAGATTCGCCATCTTCGGCCCTCGAAGATTGGACAAGGGG
>JALIZH010022633.1:0-28075 GCA_030522465.1 Rhipicephalus appendiculatus
CATCCGGGAGAATTATTAGAGTTGAAGATCTACTACGCCGTCTCTCGCAAGGTCAGTCACCGTGTCGCGATGACTTTGAGATGTGAGGTTGAGGAGGAGGAAGATGGGGTAAAGTATAGCATAGCCTTATAAAGTATAGTATAGCAAGAGCGTGGGAAAGGGAAGTGAAGGTTAACAAGGGAAGCGTGTGAGTGAGGGGGATGTAAATGGTGAAAGGGAAACGAGGAGGAGAGAGGGTGCCAGTGCATCATACATGAAGGTTCATTTTCGTACCACGAAAGTCCATGGTGGCCATATTGGGAATGCCAGCGTCGCCGAAACGCGGGCAAATCACTGCTCCACACTTCCTACAGCTTTCACGTCGATTGGAACTACAGGCAATTTTTCAGCAACTCGAGCTTAAGCGCACTTGCGTTACATATCCGCGTGTGCGTGGTGGTTAAATAGAATCGAACTTGTTTAAAAACAAATCTGGTGCACGCTCACTGATTGTGGTTACTTGTAATGTTGCAGCTACCAATGTCAGGCACCCACAACGCCCAGACTGGGCTCTCTCCCCAGTCCAGCACCGCAGCAGCCAAACTGCAGGCTCATCCTACGGGGCCATGCCAACTCTGACATAAGGGACGTCAAGAGAGCACGCCAGCAGGTACACATTCACAAGTTTTCCTGTGTTTTTTATGTGTACAATATTTTCACTGCCATTTGAAATTTCTAAATTCCCGTAGTTTTGTTTTTGTTTTGCTGTATGTATTTTGTTTTTTAGTGTTGCTACAGGTGTAAGACTTCAGCATTGTAGCCATGTTGTTGTTTGTGCTTCCCAGGGAGGTCGGACTATTCAGTCAGCCAATATGCAACTTTTGTGCCACCATCTTCTTTGTTTATATATGCTGTGTACTTGTGGTAATAATAAATTCAAATTTAAGCGAGGAGGCAGGCTTAATTATCGTGATTTTGAATTACTGATATAATTTCAGACTATCAACCCTGTTACTTGCAGTTATGAACAGCCTATAAATCTCTTGTCCCACTTTAAAACATTACGACATTCAACTAAACTTTAGCAAAAAAGAGTTGTGCCAGCTGGTTACCCCTGAACACAAAAATAGCGCAGCGCAAAAGCGATGAAGAATGAAAACTGGATGAACGACAGGCTGGTGTTATCAAGAAAAGTTCATTTGAGCCACACTCACAGACTTTATACATATATTTTCATAGAGTAGCGCATGTGCAACATCGCGTTTGAACAATAAAAAAATGCGATGGTCCATGCAATACGTCAAATGGAACTACATTCGAAACCCGCAATAATGAAATTGGCGGAGAAACGGGAAAATTTTGTCATTGCGAGAATTTCATTATCGCGAAATAACACAATAAGGAAATGACCAGAAGAACGAAAGTTTATCGCCAAAAGTCTGTTAGCTTGGCTTCCCGGCGTTTGCCATGCACCAAAGCATACATGCTTCTTCGCTGCACAGCAAGTGGACCTTCGCGACATCATGATCATTGTAAGTGAGCTGCACGCGATTCCGTAATCTTTGGCGACGTCAATCTTCTTCCTCCCCTTTTCAATTTCGCTGATGATGGTCACGTTCTCACGAAAAGTCAAGAACTTTCGCTTCCTGGTTGGATGAGGCATCTGAGGTGGCCGAAGAAAGCTGCCAATCTTTTTTTTTTCGCTGCAATATCTGCACACCACGCGGTTCAAACTGCGACACGCGACACTTTGCGAAAGCAGCACAACACGAACTGTGCACCGTACATGATGCATCTTTGTATGTACACAAAGCATAGTCACAACATGGTGGTCATGACGACAGCCAGCGCGGGCAACTACTTCCGGCAGCGCGCCGATATTGTAAGCAAAGGTGGCGGCGCCTGCACAGGTAATGTGGTTAGTTTATTGCGCAATTCTGTGTAGCAGAGACATTTGAGCGTATTTTCCTGTCCTCTTATCTTGAGCCAGTATATAACGTGTGGAAAACATTGTGCCAATTTGTGTTGTTGCGGGATTGCAGTTCAGCTACGTATAGTTGTTGAGAAACTTGCCGGGGACGAGAAAATATTTCGTAGTCGCGGGAATTTTCTTGTTGAGGGATTTCGTTATTGCGGGGTTCCACTGTAACAGCCGCGTATATCAAAAGTAGCCCTGCAGGAATTCATATTCGGAAGCATGCAAGATGATTGAAACATCGCTTAGGCAAATACCACCGTGATATCCTGATAAAAAAATTACACCATCTCCCGCTAAAGGGAACCATGTGTAGATGTGAAGCAGCGGGCGCTAACGCTTACACTGGCGGTGGCGTTGACGCTGGCGCTATCGCAGCGTTGCGCAGGAGAGAAAAACTGAGGAGGCGCAAAGCACGCAGTGATGGAGCGGTGTTTCCTACTGGAACATACCAATCGCTGCTAATGGGCAATGAGAGACAGAAGACTCCGACTGGACACAGAGACCCGCAGTCGGCTTTTAGTTAACGCGCACGCTGCGAATTTTTATTGTTCAGCAATGCACAGGAGAAATCTCCCACCGGCACCACCTTGGAGGTCAAGATCCATTGCCATATATACGGGATGGACAATGAACGGTTGTGCAGCGCGAGCAGTCGGTTCTTTCAACCAAGAAACTCGCTAGCAGACGCTGCCTGCGTCGGCGTCGCGAGGCGAGAGAGGGGGGGGTAGCGTAGGAGAGGAGAGAGAGAGGGGGTGACACGCATGCGCAGTGGGGGGTGTGGACGCTGTGGGCAGGGATGCCTAGAGGAGAGAGGGGGGAGCGTATTACAGGAGAGAGAGAGGGGGGGGGACGCGCATGCGCAGTGGGAGCGCGGGGAGGGATGCCTAGAGGAGAGAGGGGGGGAGCGTAGGAGGGGAGAGAGGAGGGGGAGGCGCATGCGCAGCGAGGGTGTGGTTGCCGCGGGGAGGGATGCCTAGAGGAGAGAGAGAGGGGGAGAGGAGGTTTTTTATTTTTTTGAAAGGGTTTGCGCATGCGCAGTAAGGGTGGTCACGCCGCACACCACCACCGGATTAAGCTTCGCCATAAGATGCTTCACATCTAAAAAAGGGTTCCCAAGCAAGCCGAGATGAGCAGCTCTCGCTTTTGCCCAGTCCGCTGTCCACCGCGTTTATCTGTGTTCGTAGTTACTGCGCTATACTCTTGCTTGTTTAATATAAACGTTAACATAACAGTTATCTCAGAAGTTGACCGCTTTTCATTGTCAAACTGCAAACACATTTAAGTTCTCATCTTACAAGTTGAGAACCGCTATATGGGAAATTTCGTTTATGCAACGAAGTCAGTCACTCAACCTTATCGCAAATACTCGCGTTTTAATGCAAACGCCCTTCACTTTATGTATGCATTCGTTTTCCTGCGGGCCACGAGCCTGAATGAAACTTTGTAAATATTGTACTCTACGTGTGTGTGTGTGTGCATGTGTGTGTGTGGTGCCATGTGTCTATCAGTGTAAATATCATAATCACCACCCAGCCCCTGGAGTAGCATGTCAGGCGAAAAGCCAGGCAAACATCTCCAGTTCTTCATTAAAATATTTCTCTCTCTCTTTCTCTCTCGTTTTCCTGCAGGTCATCAAGATGCTGATACTTGTGGTGATCCTCTTCCTGCTTTGCTGGGGTCCCCGGCTGGTCATGGAGATCGTCGTCAAGTGCTGCCTCAACGTGTTCAACCACGGCGTGTACGCCGTGCGCGTTCTCTTCTACCTGCTGCCGTTCGTGCACAGCTGCCTGAACCCCATCGTCTACTGCTTCATGTCCAGCAAGTTCCGGCGTCGCATGGTGCGCTGCTGCCACCGCACCTGCTTCGAGCCCCGCTGCCGCGTCAAGTCGACCACCACGAACAACCGCTGCTCGTCCCGGAACGGGACGACGCGACTGGGTTCCACGTACACCTTCACGTCGTACGCCACTTCGACGGTGGCCATACCGTCCTCGATGACGCAGCTACCGGGTGACTCGCTCGCCTTGTGACAATCGCCGTGCCCGCCGCTGCACCAGCGCGGCGCCTTGCAGATGCACGCCGTCAAGGGAGCCAAGAAGAAGAGTGCCAAGCAGCACAATCGCTGCAGAGACACAACCATTGAGGACTTTCTCTGAACGCACAAAGACCTTTAACGTTTGCTCGGAAGTTTGCTCGGAAATATGACGCACTCGATACATCGCAGATGTACTAGTAACATTTCCATGACATCCAAGAAGCGCTGGACATTGAATTGCAAGGGTGATCATACCAGACCATGCATCGTAACTCAAGACGGACAGTCCAAGGACACCAGCCGGGTACTCTTCAACAAGACTCGATGCTGATTTGAACAGTGCTGTTGTTAGACACAAACGAGGCCAATTATCGACGTTTGGAGTGTGTCCGGAATATATCGGATGTGTGTTAACGGGCATTCTCCAGGAGTTAGGCATGTGTAAAAATGGCATCCCTTAGGGACAAACCCGGATCCATGTCAAAATGACGAATTAAGTTCGGTAGTGCCGCCCCAGTTGAGTTTTTGAACCGTGCTTCTGTTCTGTGTGTCGTCTCGTGAACCTGATGAAGCAGTGAAGATTATAGTAAAGTTAATTGTTTACTGATGGTCATGCCACTATCAGATTCGTTACCTTGCAAGTTTATGGTTGTCCATACCATCGTTTATTCATAACGTCAACGCTGCTGCAGCATCTAGTCGTGGCGTGTACCTATGGTGTCAACTTTTAGAAACACTTGCAAGGAAGCAAGCAATTTTCCCCTCCAAATTGAGCTTAGATTTCTGACGGCCTTCAAAAACTATATTTCGCAAGTACGGCGGCTCCAGCGGGAAATTACTACCAACCTAATGCTCATCCACGAAGAATACGGTTGGGTTCACGGCTCCCATTAGGCAACCTCCAATGTTAAGTAAATATTCATTCTGGGTCCATTGAAAAAGGTGTACATAGTTTTTTTCTTGTGTCTTGCTCGAAATAAGATTTAAAAACTATCTAGTGTACGTCAATTCTCACAGCAAATATATTTCTGGCTTTAGATTTTGTGTTCTGACCCCCTAAGGCTAGGCTACTGCACGTTGTGATGGTTTGGATCGTTGCAGGTGCCTCTGAATTTCTTTTCAAACACCTACAGAGATGACCACGCTTGAGGGAGAATCTCACAGATCACAGTTTCCCGAATAAAAATGTTTGTCTAACCGTACCGATTTTATTATGGTCGTTGCGTTTTCGTGTGTACCGTGCGAAGGCTATTTATGGCTCTTGTGTAAATGTGAGTCGCCCATCCCAGTGAAATAATGCAGAAGTTTTTATATATGACGATGTCCATTGAAGGAGGTTTTTTTTTTAATTGTTCTAGACCCATCCGTTCACATCGTGTTCTATCATCGTTCACACCTGCCTATGTCAGCATTCGTTTCAGCAAAGCGTATCCGAGTGCCATGATTTTGTTTACACGGTTAACATAGGCATAAAGACCTAACACTTGTTCACCTCCAGATGTGTTCTTCCTCGCTTATTTATGATTATGCCGTCAGGAGAACAGGTTGGACGCCGGGATTACCAGCGCTCTGTGTTCTTATGATGAGAACGTTGGTGTTAACATACGTCTTTTTTGTAAGCCTCGAGGAGGACACTGTTTTAGCATTGAATTCTTTGTGTCAAACAATTGTTATCCGTGTCTAACGGTTGTGTTGTCTAGGGATTCCGCGATGCTGTTGCACTCATGATGATAAACGCTACGATTTTTGAGGGTTACTTTGAACTTTTTCATATCACATGCCCCGCTCACTCTCGCAGTGCTGGTTCTTCGTGCATAGCTTTGTAAAGCAATGCCAGGTGGTGCAATCTACGTCTGTTTCCAGTGGTGCTTGTATTCCCGGTGCCCTTGTTATAGTGTAAATCTGTTAATGAAATGTTGTGATTATTTGTGAATTTCGACGTAAGCTTCCCTTCGATGAAACGGAAAATAAGTAAAATAGCATGAACAGTTTGAATACTATTTCTTTCGCACCGAATCCCCACTTCGTAGAATATACCTCCATCTAAATTTATGGCAGAATTCTTGCGCTCCGAAAGAAGGAATCAAACAAAGGCTATGAAAGGGCTCCTAAACAACTCCGAGTACAAGCACAAGAAAGTGGTTCCTTTCTCGCATTCACTACCCGTCTGACAGGCCCTATATCTCCTCCTCCCCCCTTATTTCTTCATAAAACATGTCTATAATGTCAGCACTAAGTGCGGAGCCTATCGGCATTTCACACTTTTCGGTTCAAGATGTCCTCTGCACTTGCGCAGTCGAAAACGTAAAAAGCAAAGTGGGATAAGTTGAGTGAATCCATAGCGCTGATAAGATAGGGACCACAGAAAGAGGACGGGACTGCGGTCCCTGTCCATAGGCGTGCGCAGGGTTCCCCTTCAGGGGGGGGCAGGAGGGGGCGAATGTTCATCGCAGCGCCCCCTTCCCCTATTAAGTCAATGTATGGGGCAGAATTTGCGCCCCCCTCCCTTAGGTGACTAGGTGGGGCGGCCGCCCCCCCTGCCCCCCCTCGTGCGCACGCCTATGTCCCTGTCTTTTCTTTCTGTGGTCCCTGTCTTATCAGCGCTATGGCTTCAATGAACGTAACAAACCAACTAGCCCAAAGCCTGTTCTCTTGAGAAAGTTGGTCGCACTCGGTATTCAAGAGAAACAAAGCACAACGGACATGCCACAGAATGGCAAAGCAGGGTAGCAGACCATTCTCCACTGATATCCCTCGGACGCAGACAAATGGAGAGTGCATTTCCTCATGACGTCAAGTGAACATACCGGTGACGTCACGAATTGCGCCGGAAAGGCTGGAAACACCAGGATAGAATAACGCGCTCGTGTTTTTGTATTTTCGGAGGTTGTTCAGGGGGCCCTTTAAAGTGTAACAAGAAACAAAAACAGTGCTTTATATGTTCGACAGTGAACCTGGATGTACGGCAGTCATGCACCATTGCCAACATGTGACGTGTTTTATGTTGTTACGTACTTGTGAAAGTCTTCTTCTCCCGCCTCTTCTCCGAGCTCGATGAGCGTCAATAAACGAGCACCGCAAAGTACTCCACGTGGCTACGTTCAATTTCCTCATCGAACTTCTCTCATTGAGTGGGTGCGCATTTCGTATGCCACTGCGCGAAAGAGCGCTGGCTCAGCGAATGTATTCATTTCGTGAGCGGTTCTGGGGTCATCTTTAGTGTCTATGGAAACTTCAGAATACCACTTCTATCAACATATGTGGCGTGCACTTGTACGTTTCTTAAATGCGAAGCATTGATTAGCGAACCAAAGGCGCATTGACCGTTTCTATCTACGTATGTATCTATCTAGCCGCCTCCGTCTGGGCGCTCTCGTGGTCGTCTCCTGAACTTGACACATACCAAAACTTATAAGGCAGGGCATTAGTGTATGACGAACGCTATGAACAGGTCACTACATGAACATCGTGAGATACTTATCCCGTACGTCATGAAACCCTTTCCTTCAGTCACGTGCGGCACACATCCGAGAACCAGGGCTCAAGGAATGTGATATGAGCCAGACGTAATTCACAGTTTGCATCAACTCAGGAACGGCGATAATAGACTATCGAAAATTTCCACGCGATCGCGTTATGTAGCTTGCGTCGCACAAAATGTGGGGCCGGCGTCGGCATCGTTTTCGATGAGGGAAATATCAGAGGGACGGAAACATTTTAAATCACGGTTAGGGCCCCAATCGAACGCAGGCATTCCGCGGGGTTGTCAAGTGTTTATCCACAGAGCTACGCCAGTGTTTGAAACTGCTTAAGAAATAAACCCTATAATGGCTTCATATCGCGGCAACGTCGACAGTGGTTGCAGCGTTCACTATCAGGTTTGCAACTTGCAACAATGTAGTAAACATAACATAGTAACTCCTATGACTCGCCAAGCTACGTTTAACCATTGTTCACCCCAGAGAAATAAGGGAAAAACTGCTTTTTATGATATGCGCGTCATCGCACCATAGCGTACCGTTCATTTCGATAAAAGTTACATCTCTGCTCCAAGGTGAGTACCGACGTCACGTCGGACCATACCTTTGGGGGGTTAGTGTAATCGACGTGCCTGTAAAGCCCATGATCAATACTGTAGCCAAAAGAGGAGGGGGGAGGAAAGTACTTATTTCCGCAAACAATTTAGGGGGGTGCGGGGGGGAGGGCCCTAGGAGCATGTTCCCACAAAAAAAAATGGTTTCCTCTAATAGGTACGTTCTTCGAATATACGTAATAGGTGCATACCTCAAATAGTGAAGGCCTTCATCAAATGTGCCACTCTCTCCCTCCCTCCCCCCCCCCCCCCCCCGCCCGGCAAAAATTCCTCGCTAAGGGCCTTGCCAATGTACCCATAACTACTCAAGATGCAGAACGAAGTCGGTCCAACTCGCAATGCTTCACTAAAAGCTGTAAAAAAGAATAACAAGATCAAGGCCACTAATCGCCTGCTGCTTCGCTTTACAGCGACTCGCAGAATAAGTGGGATCTGCTGATTTTTTCCCCCTTGCAAACTGGTTGCTGTGCGGGACGTCCGTCATGCAGAAACGGCCAAAATTTATTCAACCAAACAAGCTTGACGTTACGTCGTACGCAATACATGCGGACGACGTAACCTTCTGGGTCTTTTTCGTTCGAACTACTTTGTCTATAATAATAACTATTTCGAATAATAATTTACATCCGAATACCACGCCATGATCACGAGGGACGCCGTAGTAACGGGCTTCGGAAATTTATACTACCTGGAGTTCTTTAACGCGCACCTAAATCTAACTACACGGGCAGCTAGCATTTCCCCTCCATCAATATACAGCCGCCGCGGCCAGAAATAAATCCAGCATCCCTCGGGTCAGATGTCGAGCTCCATTACTACAAGAACACCGCGGCGGGTGAACTAGTTTCTCTAATTCGGAAATGTCGTCAATATGAGTTTTCGAAGAGGAAGGACCACAAATTTCTTGAGGAAGCTCAGTCCCCTCTTCTCTAAGAGGGTGACTAAGGCGCCCTATAATTTTGAATATCCCGCCGGCAGAATAGGCAGTTTCGCGAAACCTCATATGACCGTTGGGCAAATACTCGTGATTAAACAAGAAAGAGGAGAACGTATCCGCCTATCTAGAAGTAAATGCTCACTGTCCTGCTACTATCACCCGAGAGGAAGCATGCACATGCTGATTTTCCTGCTGCGCTTTTAAACGCGAAGCTGTTCTTAATCGACGCTTCGCCGAGAGCCGTCTTAAAACTCTGCCGGCGCCTAAGGCCCATGAATAACATAAAGGTAACGCCATCTATTGTTAATTGCTCCTGTCCTCCTTTCTGCGCATCCATCGACGCCCGGTGCTCCCATTGGCCGAACGCAACCATGTGCACCGCGCGCGCGTTTTCTCTTGCTTTTTAACGAGCTTCTTGCCTAACGTCCACCAATGTCTCAACAACGTACGACGCACGGCATGGTCTCGTGGCACAGCACACCAAGCGGCTCGTGGCGGCTGGCATCACTCACGGTGCCACCGCCCCACTCGCACTTGGCACACTAGTAAGTAGTATCTGTCATGTCATGCACTGCAGCAGTGCTTTTAGCGCGGCTTGCGTTCCAGTGCCACCGTGATAATAATACGCGTTTTGAGCAAGTTGCGGGAGTGGCATGGTAAATGTAACTGGTACCGAAGCTTCCATAGAAGCTCATACGTTCAGAAAATGGCGGCTCATTAGCTGTTCATGGGGCTTAGCGCCATCTGTGTGAGAAGGAAACACTTCGGTGGAACAAAAAATAAACGGATGTGACACAATATTTGATAGACAAGTGACGTCATTTTGTTGTCACTGGCGCAAAATTTGACCTCAAATTAGTTTTCGTAGGCCCCTGATCGCTAAGGACTCGCGCTAAGGCGAGCCGTCTTGTCCTCCACGAGTGCGCTCCAAGTCATCGCCGGATAAACTAATATCGACTCAGATAGTGATGTTTAAGTGTAATGTCATTTAATTTGCCTCAGTTTTGCTAGAAAACGTATTTTTTTGAAATTTTATTCGGCGTTCGTGGCATCTTCCGCAGATGGATTAAAACAAGCAGCAGCGTGCCTCTGATATTTGCACCGTTGCTTATTTGCTTCGCACATACGCACGTTCTTCAGTGTGCACATTGCTTGTGTTCTTCCACTCTAACAAGAAGAAATGACGCATCGCGCCAAAATTATGACATTTCAGTTTTCATTAAATGGCCGAAAATGACTCAATTTTAATACACTGCACGCGATGAGCACCAAATGCGGTAATAAGCACAAAAAGTGTGCGGACACTACATGCGCTTTGTTTTGCATTAGGCTCCGATAAATTACCGTTACGCCTAACGTATACAAGCATGCGAATTGTAGCGCGATAGATAACTTAGAGATATGCTCACCGATAACACGAATAATTGTAGGCACTGCGTGTTGAAGAAGGAAACCGGGCCGCAGGATTACTGATGCATGAAAGCCCAGCGAACACAATAGTCTGAACCGTTGCCCTGGTTTCTTACCTAGAAGACATGTGTCACCAGGCGTAGGTGTGTTCCTAATGCATCCTTGCACAGCATGTCGTTTCCGCAGGTACCGAGGCAAGCGTTCGGCGTTAAATGTAATCCGCATCGTCTCGTTGCCCGTTGGACACTGTACTGTACTCGAGACGTCCACCAACGATGAAACGCACGTCTCAACTTCGGGCACAGCAAAAATGAAATTTCCACCACAATAATTCAGAGAACGCACAGAACGCATGCAAGTGCAGAACACCGAAACACGTCAGGGGGTGTGTGGTCACAAACGAATTTTACGAGTGCGCCTTTCCATGAACCGCAAGGGCTGCACTGAGTAATAATGGCTAGCGCAGAGGGCGCTAAGAGAAAGGCTTTTCGTAATAATAAAACACTGTCATAAGTTCCTTGCTCATTCTACCTGCATATTATTGTTGGGAAAATAAATGTAATTTGTAAAAGATAACGATTGCTTAGCCTTTCAATAAAACTTGGTTTTTCACTATGCGTGTTTGTTCCCTCTACACATAGTCGCGCTTCAGTCGCAGCACCCATCACTCCCCATGCTAATGTTGCTGGCAGTGGATTCTGAACCGCTTTTTGACCGAAGCTTCGCGACCTATTTGGATAGACCTTGGGAGTGGTGGGTCGCGGGTGCACTGTAACACTACTGTAGCGCGTCAGCGCGGCCATGAATGAGGCTATCGTCTCGCCGTAGCTTAGCACGCTGTAAAATGAAGAGCCATCGTGCAACATATAAGTACTTAGAAAAGACTTGCAAAACAAAGAAATAAGTAGAAAGACCTGTAAAACGAAACCTAGAAAAAGCCTGACGAATGGAGGCGTCAGCTCCGCTGTTTCGACGGCTTTCGCGGAGTTCAGCTAGCTGCATTTTTTTATGCACTTCAACTGCTACATTCCATGTTTATTGAGTAAAGCCCTGGATTGATTTTGATGAAAATTGCTTTATACTGTTTCTTTGTAGTTTAGATCAATATATATATATATATATATATATATATATATATATATATATATATATATATACCACAGACAGTTTTTATATCATCGTGTCCAAAATATAGGTAAATCTAAAAAAAGGTTAACTATACTTACTTAAAAAAAAAAGCGTCACAGGTGACGTAATTTGTACAGTTAGCCAACTCAAGACCTAGCGATCGCGTCCTTAGGAGTCCAACGTTTGAGCCCCTGAGTCGAGTGGAGCTGAAGCTACGTTTTTGAATGAATTATATGGACAGTCTCGACAGGTTTTTGCCATCGCCGTCGCCGTCGGCGTGATGTCGCGTACAAAGTCCACATTGATAAGATCCCCCCAGCGCATTGCACGTTCTACCCGCGGATAATAGCGCACGACCGGGGGGCGACGAACGCGGCTGAAGCAGAGATCAAACAAGCCGACCCATCTCCGTCACTAGGAGAGCGCATGCGATGAGATCCCTGCACTTCTTCGACCGGCCGTCGAATGCTTAAGGAGAGATGAAACTCCCGCTTGTCTTCAACGAGCATGAAAAGACGCGAGGGTAGGGGAGGGGGGGGGGAAGGTCTCTGGAGCAGCAACTGCGACCTTTGATTTTACGAGCGAGGTCGTCGCTGTCGCGCGCGCTATCTGGCTATCTCGGCAGCCGTCAGCGGGCGTCTCGTATACCCTTCTACGTGCTGCGTTCTCAACGCGAAGAGACTGTACGCAAAGTGTGCCTGGAGTGACCGTATTCTCTTGCACCAGCGTTTTGTAGAGTTGCGCGAGATCGCATCCAAAAGAGTTAGCTACCAGCCTTGCTTCGTATAACTTTACAATTTGTTGCTATCGCATTCATTGCTTCCCCTTGCGGTGAAACTGTGACTTTTTATTAGTCTTTTTTTCGGATGGCTACCCGTTGGTTGATAGAACTCGGCATCAATATCCAAACTTTTTTTAATTCAGACAGGAACAGGGCGGCTCCACCAGAAGATAAAATCAGAACAAAATAACTTCTCCGAGGTAAACACCGCACCGTCAGAACTGGCCAGTGTTTGGGTGCGGCAACCTGATGTCCACCGCGTAGATCCCGCCAAACAAGTTCTTAATTAAATTCTTCCACGTGAAGCAGCGCTGTCACACCGAGCGCAGGAGCCGGGGGTTGACACCCGCTGCGCCGGTTTTAATCTCGGAGCTGGCCAACGTCGTTGTATATGCCCTCTGATGGGCAACGTCCCAATTGGAACCACGTCTTTAGAGGCAGTTCGCATGCCTGCAACCGGAAAGTTTCGAGAGACAGCGCGCGGCTGAGCTCTGTCCAGTTAAGTGTGCAGTGGCGCGTGCGGTAATTGAGACACTGTGTAACTAAATCCGGTCTGGATGCCGGAGTGCTTACATTATGCGCCTAAGTTTTAGTGAGGAAAGCTAGGGGAAATTGAAAAGTACATGTTTACCAATTACATCCGTACAGAAAAGACAGTCACAACATTGAAGTGGCAAAAAATATTAGCAGTCAATTTTTTTTGTTAAATCGAAACACAGAAGGCACAGGGAATAATGAAATCAAATTAAACAAGAAAAGTGAGTGGAGAAGAAATTCGAGCCAACATTCTTCGGTGTGGCATCTCATCAATTATTACGCGAGGTATAATATGCGGAGTTCTCCTAATTCGCGAAAAGATAAACACCCGCAATGCTGTATTTACGTGAGGTACACCTCCAACCTGCAACCAACAGTGTAGGATTCACTTAACGCGGTTTTCTTCACTTACATGACACTTTGTTTACGCTCGTTCTCTGTTTTCTATAAGTGGCTGGGCTTAGGATTCGTGCGCTCAATTAATTACCGCCAACCAAATGTTTAAGGGCTCCGAAACGGCTTTCTATAAAATCGGAGATTAATATCACTCTTAGATAACTGTTGGGGTTTTACGTCCCAAAACAACGATATGATTATGAGGGTCACCGTAGTGGATATTTCGGAAGTTTCACTTCTCCTGTGTACACCTGCGCGTTCTTTTCGAGCGTCCTTCTTTGTCCTTCAGCGGGAAGCTGCAAATATTGAGCTGCTCGTAGATCTTCGTGTCCCGTATTCCAATTTCTTGCTATCGCATTCATTGCTTCGCCCTTGCGGCGAAACTGACTTTTTTTCTTAAAGTGTCTGTCTCGTAGAGGTACTCAGAATTGCTGTTTTAGTGACAGCGGTGAGCTGCCGGTCATCAGCTGAGATAGTCTACGGTATGCTCATCAGCCCGTCCTTATTCTTCGATAAGTATCCTTGGCATGAGTAGGCTCCCCTATTAACATTCAATCTAGATATACATACCCCTCTACAAAATCTATATAGGGTCCGTTTGTCTATCGCGAATACGCGCTATTTCGCCGTACGATAATGTTAATCACCTCAGTGGCTCGTGCTTTAGATCTCATTATGATGATGGTGATGTTGGCCTGTATGTATTGCTCCCACCCACTCTGGTGTATTGGCCAAGAATTGAATAATTTATAGATAAAAGTGATCACCTATGAAATGTAAGGCAAATGGATCATAGAATAGTTAGAATAAATTAATGATGCTAATTTACAAAATTTGATGCCAAAATCATCCTGATTCAATTAAATTTTTTTTCTACCGAGGAAGAGATTTCTTGGTGACAATGAACTAACGAGGAGGCTCCCAATGATAGAATATTAGAAATAATGAAATCTCAATCTAATTCGATTAAACAACGTTTTGAGAATGTTTTAAAGACGATAGTCTTTCTTGGGATACTTAAACGGAGAAATTTTGGTCTGTCTGTCTGTCTGTCTGTCTGTCTTTTTCTCTGTTTGTCGGCACGTCACACGATTCAGCCATCCGGCCAAAGTTTAACCACTTTCTGAGCGCCCAGCCATCTTGCACAAGTATTTTTGTTCATACTTGTGAACATTGTCGATCAAAAAGCAAATGTTACGCATGTCTGAGGAGCAACGTCAATAAATAAGTAGTCTCTGGTATGTTTCTTTATAAGAAAATACATAGATACGTAATTATGAAGACCCCAGCGTTTCTTAGGCTGCGCTCAAAAAGCGACGCTATGCACGAAAAAAGCCCTCGGCCGACGATATGTTGCTGCTGGGTTCTGCACAAGGTGATGTTTCTCGACAGCACTGCCAGATGGCGTCCATGTCTCACGCAGCGCCTCTTCTATTTTATCAAGGCCAGCCAGATGCGGCCGATTCAACATAGAGAAAGCGCTGTCTGAGGCAAGGCAAAACGGTGTAGTACGGCCGGCAGAAGACTATCGTCTTTCGACGACATTTGCGGCGAAGCACGCAGATACGCGGCCAATTTTTTCCTCAGTAAATTGAAACGGTTGCATGATAAAAAATAATGCTCGATTGTTTCGTCCTTGTTACAAAACGAGCAAAGAGGGGACGGAGTCAGACCAGCTCTATGCATATCTTCTGCGCAGTCCTTTTCCTCTACACTGTCTTAGTTCTTTCTTCTTTCACATTTGCAATGATCGCCTTGGCATTCCTGGTACTTGAACAATAGCGCAAAGGAGGTGGACCCATGTAAGAGAGGACACAAAAGACGCGGCACTTGCAACTCAATTTTCGTGTCCTCTCTTTCTTGGTCCCGTCTTTCTTGCGCTGTTGTTCAAGTACCACGCATTTCAACCACCTCGCCCTGTCTGCCGTCGTTCTTCAGCCTTGGCATTCCTATCCCCCGCATTTCTTTTTATCTTTCTCAACCAAAAACCTACTCCTCTCCGTGTGTCCTGATATTTGACGTCTGCCCTTTTTCGTAGTTCATTTCATCTTTCCCCATCTCTCCTGTCCCGTCGCCTTCAGGCTGCCATTCCGCTACAATGCACTGTGTCGCGCACTCTCCTCAATGGTTTCTCGAATTCCTTCACAATCACCGCGACAGTTGTAGGTTATCATTCTGACAGTGTATCACAGACGATGGTGACACGAAATGGCTGCGTCTCCTTTTGCACATGGCCGACATTTTTCCATCAAAGGGTTTTCTTGTTTTTTTACGAAAGTCTGTTTTCTTTTCGGAAACGGTCAACAGTTCCTTCTAGAAGGCCATGTAGAGCCTACAAGGAGGCTTTATGGAGGCCTGGTTGTGGAAATGGCGATCGACAAGAGGCCAGAATCGCTGAATAGGTATCAAACGAAACGGCAAGCTTGGGGCTTCCGAAAATCCTACAGCTGGCGCAACGCTCGCGCACTTTCAATGGATAAAGGCGGAAAGGAAGGCAAACGATCGGGACAGGAAAGATGGTAAAGCTGATGAGAAGAGTGGGAAACAAGCTGGGAACAGTAGAGAGATTTGTGCACGCGGCGGCAGCACAGCATCCACGCGTTTCTTCCAGTGATTGGCACAATGTTGCGTGTTCGGTTCCCAACTGTGGCGCCCTCTTCGAATAAGATGAATGCAAACACCCAGTCGAAACAAGTGCCTTGAAAGCCCCGACACAGCCATTAACCGCGACATATTTTAGGAGGCACTGTGGACGAGAACGCAGTTAAAGGGTACCCAGCCAAGAGGAGAGGCAGAAGAAGGTAGCATGCCGCGAGAAATGCTGCCAGCCATTCTGTGGCACAGCACGTTGTAAACATTACAACATACACGCTCCTAACGCTCCCGTTTTGTCGTGATATCCGTGACAATATTGCCACGCGCGTTTCTTTCACTGTATTCGATTCGATTGTTTCGGTTCGACCACGTGACAATATACCGTAACCGCATCGCTGCCTTGGAACTTCAGACCTTATGGTAGAATCTACCACCGATGTGCTCAATTGTGGAATAATGGAACGATGCAAATGAACTGTGAGCGGAGTTGCTTCGCACCTATACATCTGATATTTGAAACCGCGTAGAATATGCCTGAAAAGAGGCCTGATAGTGAATAATTTTATCCGGCCCTTAGATAGAACACCTCCAATCTTTGCACAATAGGTGCTGATAGGACACGCTCAACCTGAAAGTGGCAGTAGCGACTCTTGGCACAGTTCGGAGAACTTGCGCATATATGCATTGGCACCACAAGAGTATCACAATATACAAGCGTATCGCTTCAAGAGCAAAATCACTACAAGAGCGGTCCAATCGCAATGACGTACTTGCATGACTGTACTAATACTGACGCCAGCCTCTTCCAAAGCAGTATTCAAACAACCGAACTGTTGCGATCGAATCTTCTTGCCGCTTTTAATGCTTTGTCGCTGTTTGATTCTAATTTTTTTCTGTTAGTTCATACTGCCAAACACTCTATTAAGTAGACGTGTGCGCCATTCCTGCAATACATGTCGCGTTAACCTGCATCTCCCACCTGGCCGAAAGAACGGACGTTGCCCTGGCTGTACATGTGTTTTGCTTGCATCCTCGAACCCGTTTTCACCATATTCACAGACCTGCTGCGCTCTCCACACGTCTTCGTACTCTTTGAGCCGCTTTCCAAGGAAATGTTCTCAGCGTCGGAATCCTAACGGCATTTCTGAACGCACGACTGTGAGAGGGACGTTGCTGTGCTGAAAGCTCTTTGGCGTGAGCGCACCGCCTCGCTTCGAGAGCTCAAAGGACAAGTCCATTTTCTTAAATCCGGCCCGCGTTCGATAGGCGAAAAAAAAAAAGGGCAGAAATAGGAGGCCAGTACGTTCATCGTAGCTCTGGTGCCACAAAAATGTTCGATAGGATGAAGCTTGCGCTGTTTGATGCTTTACGTTTTTTTTTTTAGTCGAGGGCCTGGAAAATGGAATGGAAATCAATATACGGAGCGTTGAGGTAGCGCCTAAGAGCGCCATTGTTGGGCATGTTTCCCAAATGTAGCAATACGCGCAATACGTTATAGTTATGGGACTTTGCAGAGATAAACTTAACGTGTTGCTGCTTCCTATACGATTTTCTTTTTTTCACTGAAACAAAATGCGTAAAAAAATTGCTGAGATGTAAGAAAAAAGCCGCTAGCCTTTTTTAAGACTATACGTGTGCTCGCTGACCGATCACCGTGGTCTTCTGGTTATCGTGCTGGACGGCTGACCCGAAAGACGCGGGATCGGATCCCGGCCGCGGCGGCCGCATTTTTGATATATGCGAAAAAGCTTGAGGCCCTTGAACTTAGATTTCGGTCCATGTTAATGAACACCGAATGGTCGGCATTTTCGGAGCCCTCTATTACGGCGTCTTTGTATAGTCATATCGCGGTTTTGTGACCCGAAAGCCCGAAAATTCTGATTGTCACTTATGCTGAGTGCAACAACTTATTATTATCATGAACATCAGCCTTACCACGACCACTGTCAGGCAAAGAGCACCTCCAATATTTCTACGATTAGTCTGCTCTCTTGCTAGCTGCAACCACGTTATACACCGCAAACTTGACAAACTGATCTGCCAATATAAATTCCCGCCGTCCTCCGCAACAATTGCTTTCTCTTGGAACACAGTCTGTTACCATTAATGACAATCAATTATCTTGCCTTCCCAATACGTGCCCCTCTCATGCCCATTTCTTTGTCTTGATTTCGACTAAGTTGTCATTAAAACACGCTTCGACCCATTTCGCTTCACGTCTTGTCCACTAACATCACAGCAAGTGGGGGCCGCGAATTGCGCAAGAGATTCCTTGAGGTGTTTGGCTATCTGGTTACACGGGCAATCAAGGGCGACTGTTTCCGCGCCATGCCTTTCTTTCTTTTTTTTTTTTTTTGCGCCGCGCTCTTTTTTTTTTTTTCCTGTAAGATTCGGTCGTAGGTGCTGCAACTAACATAGGCTCCTTGTGCAGTCAATTAGGCAGCGCCACCTGCTCATCTTCACAGAATACGAGTATAGGATATTGGAATTGCGCGGCCAATGCTAATTAAGTGCGGACGCTTCGGTAGTAAGATTTTTTTTTTCTGCGTTCATCAGTATTCAAGTACGACTACGTATCAAGAGACGGTATTGGTAGTAGCACATTGGTGGTGGGTGCGGACATGAGAGCAGCGACTGGCATGCCATTCGTCATAAATTCTTTGCTCGTACTAACATATTACCCTCATCCAACGTTGGACGTGCGACGGCGAAGCTCGCAATAGCTCAAAACGTGTCCACGCATAAAAAAATTTACGGGAAAGTGCGGTTTTTTTACGCAGCCATTAACAAGCAACCACACAACCATAGGTCGGCGAACTCAGTCATGAGTCCATTCACTCGGACTCACTCAGACTCAGATTGAGCTGTGAGTCTCAGTGTGAGTGAGTCCGGGTGAGCAATACTTTGGTGAGTGTGAGTCCGAGTGAGTCCGACTGAAGAAAATTTGCGTGAGTGTGAGTCCGAGTGAGTTCGGCTGAGGAAAATGTTGGAGAGTCTGAGTCCGAGTGAGTCCAAAGCACAAGATATATGTCTTGAGTGAGTCTGAGTGAGTTCCACTTTTTTTTTTTTTGACGACCTATGCACACTACAGGTAATAATAGCACGAATAATCATGTTATCTGGGGTTTCACGTCCCAAACCCTCGATATCAATATGAGGGAGGCCGTAGGGGAGGGCTGCGGAAATTTTGACCATCTGGTGTTTAACGCGCAGTGACGTCGCATAGTACCCGGACCTTTAGCATTTCACCTCTATCGAAATGCGACCGCCGCAGCTGAGATCAAGCTCGCGACTTTCTGGTCGGTAGCCGAGCACCGTAACTTTTCTACACCACTGCGACGAACCGCTCAACAATTCAGTACTTAGTTTTCTACACGGTACCATTCATCACATCCTTTTGCACTAGTGGTGTGTGGAGAGCCGACGCAAAATGTGAGCGCTTTAAAGATATTAAAACTTGTTGTTGGGCTAGTTGGTAACTCGTCATATTGAAAGTAAAATTTAGCGCAACTTGGAAAACCCTCGAGACGCTCACACATTCACACACGCTTTCACTGAGGATACACACACCACACAAAGCGCTGTGTGTGGTGTGTGTATCCTGAGTGAAAGCGTGTGTGAATGTGTGAGTGTTTCGAGGGTTTTCCAAGTTGCGCTAAATTTTACCTTTAAAGATATCGCTTTAAAAAATATTGCTTTATCTATGTGAGACTGCTTTACGTTCTTTTTGTACGCAAAATTATAAAGAATAAAGCCTTGCAGGTCTCATGAGGACGTTACCTTGATCGTAAAGTGAGCGCTAGTAGAATTAAGGCGAAAATTATCACGTGACCGCTTGAGCTAGGCGATCACTTGATTTTTGCGGAGCTTGTGTGGCAGGAAAAAATTTTAAAAATCAGAAAGCTGTGTTCATGCGAGGTAAATTGCACAGTGAAATAGGCACATTGGATGGCTTTAGCCTAAGAGTCGCCCTGGCTAATTCATAATGGGTCTTGTAATTTTTTTTTTACGATAAACTCACTGGACAATTACGTGGCCCACTTCTCTACATTGTTTTCTCGATTCCTATTTAAATACCACATATCTTGATCGCATAACCGGCAAACAGTCATAACGCCTGCTACCTGATTTCGTATAATCTCACAATATACACATCTAAAATGCACAGCTGCTCGACAATTAAACAGGTAGAAGACAGGCAGATTGGGCGAGTTGGTGAAGTTCCATGATAAAAAATACTACAGCGCTAACACACAGGACGGAGGAAAGAAGTGACACACACGGCGCTGAACTTGCAACTGGTTCATTGGAAAAACATGTACATGTTTTTTGAAAAACAAACATGGTGAGCATGTGGTGAGCACGCATGCTCAATGTCATAGATAATATATTTATCAAACCGTAAGGCACAGCCTCGTGTAAGCTTCCTAGTCACTGCTGTTTTAACAGGTCCATTTCTTTTGAAGATAACGCCAAGGAAGGTTGGCTGACGCAATGGCTCCCTTTTCTAAATATGTGGAATGCCTCCGCCACTTCTCTTGTGTAGGTATCATTATGCACAAACAAGATTTCTGTATCAACAAAAAACGGCACACACTGACACTCAAAACAGTGCTTTGACAAGTTCATTGAATTCTTTTCCAATGAATTCCTGTGCTCAAGAAGCCTCACATTAATGCACCAGCCTGTTATCTATGACATTGAGCATGCGTGCTCGCCATGTTTGTTTTTCAAAAAAACATGTACATGTTTTTCTAGTGAACCAGTTGCAAGTTCAGCGCCATGTGTGTAACTTCTTTCCTCCATCCTGTGTGTTAGCGCTGTAGTATTTGTTATCATTAATTAAACAGGGTGTATTAAAATGTCACCACTCATCAATGCAGACTTCACGGAAGGTGCTATTAAGCACACTGCAGCTCTCAAGGAATGTCATGAGCTACTAAAACTCAATTTACATACGCACGTATCGTGTGTCATACATCTACGAATAGCCCCAAAGGTAAAATTTGAGGACACGGCAGGCTTAAAGAAATCATTTTGCTTATTCTCTTCTATGTCGAAGTTGGCGAGGACAATAATTTGACAGCAGATTGTAAACAAAATATTTCTTGTTACTGTACAGCGTGTATTTGATGGTAACACATCAATCGATGAAGTGTATGCGCTTGAAAGACGAGGACGAAGAAGAGAGGGGACACACACTGCGCAACTTACAACTTGTTTATTGGAAAAAAGGGAAGTAGTAGCGTCACTTATATACACTGAAGCACGTGACCGAGGGCCTGCGCATTACACATTACTGAGCACTCAAAAATTCCATCTCTTTCTTAGATAACTTCAATGAAGCTATGCTGACACACGATTCTGCGCGTTCTAAAATTGATTTTGCTTCAACCACGAGCCTCGCCGATTGATTCGTCCTCGTCTTTCAAGCGCATCCACTTCATCGACATGCAGAACCAACTGGCCCAACGAAGTGCACTGAAAACAGAGCAATATCACTTTCGAAGCAAATCACAGTTACAGCAGCCTCATAGGGTAGCATTCCTCAAGGACACACAAAAAAAAGAGTTACACACGTCCATCAACCACTCCTGAAACCAATTTTGAGGAAATTCGAATCCATTGTGTTCAATAAATCCCGTTTTCAGTTAGGCTACCAATCCTTCAGTTGTTCTTTCCAATTCATTCGTCTTATCAAATTTCACAAGACCGGTTCCAAGCTCACAGGTGGGTTGCAGACGACTTGAAATCTTTTATCCAACACATCAGTGCTACCTTTTCGTGATTTTGCCAGTTCTTGCCTATCGTAGAGTTTGTTATGGCCTACAGGCGATCTGTGAAATCGCTACGACGCTTTTACGACGTAATTTCGCAGACCAATTTTGTTCGGGTTTTTGTGCTCCCCTTTCGCAGTTGAAACAAGCGTGCCCTACTCACGTCAATTTGGTCCTACAGCTGAACATTTCTTCTTACTGCAAGGCTTGAAGTATCCAACGCACCGTTTTCCGTTTCCAATCTTCTTCGGAGGCACCAGTACTTACTGCGTGATACAGAACGATAAGATTTCTCCAAGCTACGTAATTGCCTTGCGTTTACGGTGTCGTTTCGTGATAGCGTTGAAACGAAGCCAAGGTGTTTTATTTCATCTTTTATTGCTTGGAATAAAAACGAAAAAAAAACGAATTATGTAGCTTTTAGCGTTCTTGTTCACCTGCCGACGCCTTTCAATGGCTCCGTTTTATTGCACGTATTTGCGAAATAACATCGCACTTAAATAATCGTTGTGATCCTCACATAGAACTTAGGGGCATAACACGGGGTCACAGCGCTAAGTCTTGATAACGTAGTGTACAATCAGAAGAATACAATGGTGGTTGAGATAACTACCTGATGGATAGAATAGCGCGCGGAAGGAACGACGAATTAAAATAAAACTATAAGCTTTAACTATGAACGTACTAAGATTGAAATGCCCGAGCCACTCAACATCGGAGTATTAGAAAACACTGATACGCTTCTCCGGAGGCGCTCCTGTTATTTCACTTTTTCTATTTCTTATAATTTAAGTATATAGCTGACTTCTCAAGATACCTGAAGCACTAATTTTCTTGTGTTTGTTGGGAAGGACCCAGTGTTCCTTTTGCGGTGGGCTATTTCAAAAATTTGAAATACCTTACATTGAAATGAGGATTACTTTGTAATTAGATGGGTAGGCAGCTGAAGCAGCTAGGTGGATTGTCAGTCTGAGTGCTTACAAGAACTGAAATTTGAAATTGCAACACGTTTTGTCAAATTCGCTCTTTGACCTGTTCTTTGACCTGTTCGCGCTGTTTCACCACAATGTTCGTAAATCAAACAGCCCAGCTGAGGTTACTTGTGCTAAGCAGCAGCAATCCTTCACAAATGGGCAAACAAAATGTGATCCGTGTTCCGCCGGCGGCACTCTCAAAGATTTCATAATGTCTCGTATATTTAATTGCCTTTAGGTTCTTAGTTCCGCACAAATAAATCTATCAACGAACAACGAAAGCTTTCGAACCCAGCCTTCCGTACCTCTGGGCATCTCGGACATCTTTATCCCTCTTGCTACAGTAATAGTAATAATAAAGAAAAACATGTCAAAATTACCGAATTTTTTTTTCGCTCAATTAGTAGTAGTTTTTTTCTTAATAATATTGTGCCATGATGTCATTTATTCAATTCAACGGGGTTCCGTTGTTTCGCCAATCGCATAAAAAACAATAACTCGAAGGTGGCTTTACCGCATGGCAATATAGTCAACAATGGCTATAGAGTAAAAGCTCAGACACTAATGGCCGAACATGGACATAAGCGGCCATCTATAGAGTCAAGAAACGCAGGTAGGACGAGTAGAGTCTTCATTGGTGCTGTGTGGGATCAATTTTTCTTCATGACGTGTATAGTCGACTCGTCATTGGTCATTTCGTTAATAAACCTCATGACGATTATACTGGTCAAAAGAAGCGAAATGGTTATAAACGTATGCGGAACAAGCAAAGAAAACTGTCAGACTGTTCGCCGAATTCACGCGTCCCTGTCGTCTAGCGGTTATGGCGCTGCACTGTCGACTCGAAGGTAGCGGGATCGAATGCTGGTCGCGGCGGCCGCATTCTGATGCAGGGAAAATGCTAGGGGTCTGTGCACTTAAATTAAATTGCCCGTCAAGAACAGCAGATGAATAATATGACATGTTTAGGCTACTAGCGAGAAAGACGGGGACGAGAAGAAGGAAACAGGACAACGCTACACTTCAACTACACATTATTACACATAACATTCAGGTATATATAGACATCTTGGAGAGCGCATGCGCGCAAAGGTCCTGTTAATACTTAAAAATTCAGCAACAAAGATGAGTTATCAGTTTCTTTCCAGATAGCCAAGTTCCTTGTCAGAGAGAGCCAAGGAGGGACTGCTGATACACGCGTCGGCTTCTTTTTTTAATAACCAAAGCTTCGTAGATTTCCCTCTCCCCCTGCGTTCCTTCTTCTCGTCCGCGTCTTTCTCGCTAGTAAACATGTCATATTATTCAAGATACCAACTAGCCCAACTTTCTGCCTTAAAGTGGAGATGGTCGAAATTTCCGGAGCCCGCTATAACGGCGTCCCTTATAATCATATCGGGGTTTTGGAACCTAAAACCCCAACAATATTTATTGCTACGTACGATGAGTGCAGTAACTCATTATCATCATGAACATCAGCCTGACTGCGCCCTCTGTCAGGCAAAAGGATCTCCCTTATTTCTCCTATTAGTGCGGTGTCGCGATAGCTGCAACGAAGATATTTGCCGCAGGCTTGTTAATCTGATGTGCCAACCTAAGTTCCCGCCGTTTCCCGCCACAACTGCCTCCTCTTGGAACACAGTCTGTTACCAATAATGGCCATAGGTTATTTTGCCTTTTCATTACATGTCCCTCTCATGCTCGTTTCTCCTTGTTTGCGACGCAGATATAATTAACAACCGTTTGTTCCGTGACCCACCTCACCTTACGTCTTGTCCGTTAACATGAGCAAATGGTGGTCGTGAATTGCGCGACTCATTCAATAAAGCAAAAAAGATTTCCTGTAGTGTTCGGCTATCTGGTTACACAGGCAATCAAGGGCGATGGTTTCCGCTCAATGCCTTTCTTTCTTTCTTTCTTTCTTTCTTTCTTTCTTTCTTTCTTTCTTTCTTTCTTTCTTTCTTTCTTTCTTTCTTTCTTTCTTTCTTTCTTTCTTTCTTTCTTTCTTTCTTTCTTTCTTTCTTTCTTTCTTTCTTTCTTTCTTTCTTTCTTTCCTTCTTTCTTTCTCTCTCTTTCTTTCTTCGTTTCTTTCGTCATGAGCTCCCATGCAGCGATCATTGGCGTTTTTTTCCTTACCCAATGGCCTATCGCTTTTCGCTTCATGCCTTATTGATTTCAAGACCATTAGGCATTTTTTTTTTTCGCGTGTGCAGTGATATGTTAGGTAAAATTACCTCTAGTTAGCGGTTCCCCCCTTTGTTTTCTTTTTTGCGTTGTGGTCTTTTTTTCCCTCTAAGATTCGGGCGCAGGTGCTGCAACTAACATAGGCTGCTTGTGCAGTCAATTAGGGAGCGCCACCTGATCATCTTCACAGAATGTCCGCAGTGGATATCGGAAAAGCACGGTCAATGCTAATGAAGTGTGGGCACTGCGGTAGTGAGACTTTTTTTTGTTTTGTTTGGCTGCGTTCATCAGTATTCCAGTATCACTACGTACCAAGAGACGGTATCGGTAGTAGCACCTTGTTGGTGGGTGGGGACATGAGAGCTGAGTAAAAAGCAATGACTGGCTTATAATTAATCATAAATTCCTTCCTCGTGCTAACATATGACAATTATCCAACGTTGGTTATCCAACGTTGGTTATCCCATCCTTGTGTACTTGTAGTATGTGGAAAGTCGACGCAAAATTTAAGCGCTTTAAGGATATACCTTTAAAAAAAATGCCGCTTGATTTGTGTGAGCCTGCTTCTGGTTCTATCTGTCCGCCAAATTGTTTGTACGCTACGACGCTTTTACGGCCCAATTTCGAAGACTGCCTTGCTTCAGATTTCTGTGCTTCCATTCCGGCGTTGAAACAAGCGTGCACTACTGACATCAATTTGGTCCTATAACTGAACATTTCTTTTAACTGCGAGGCTTGCAGTATTGATAGCCCCGTTTTCCGTTTCCAATCTTCTTCGGAGGCATCAGCACTTATTGCGTGTTACTGAAAGGGAAGATTTCTCCAAGCTTAGGAATTGCTTTTCGTTTTCGGTTATGTTTCGGGATAGCGTTAAAACTAAGGCAAGAAGTGTTATTTGATCTTTCATTGCATGAAATAGAAAACAAAAAAGCGAATTATGTCATTTTGTTTCCCTCGTGAGGACAATATATATATATATATATATATATATATATATATATATATATATATATATATATATATATATATATATATATATATATATATATATATATATATATATATATATATATATATAGTTCCCACGATGGAACAATACATTTCCAGGTGGCTTACCTGGACGCATCTGAGGTTAAAACTCACGGAAGCTGTCGCAGCACATTGCTTTCTCCAGAAAGAAACTAAGGAAATTTGAGTCTGACAGCCTGGCAATTGAATTTTGTCGTCGCGAAGCGTTTTATGTATGCGCATGTATGTTTTCCGAAACGGAATATTTCATGCACTCTAGACTTTGAACAAGCAAATGACAAAAAAGAGAACAAAAACAGGGAATTGTTGCTTAAAAATTGAAGGAAAATTTGTACATTCCAAAGTGTGTACAGCGAAAGCGTGTGGCCATTCGACTGACTATGCCATGTCTTTTTTTCTTTTACACTCTCAGTGGGATAACGCACAAAACGGAATGTCTGCGTGTTTTCTTTTTTAGTTTTTTACCGCGAATCGCAGCGAGACGCGAGACTCATCTTCCTCCGTTCGCATGCGTTCGTATTTTCTCGCGCTTTGCGAATCGCGCAAACCCCATCCGCGTTCCAGCGCTTAAATTGACGGAACCTTTGTAAATTCCAAAGTGTGTTCCGCGAACGCCTGTGTTCATTGAGACGGCGTCGGTCAGAATGATTCCAAACGCTGGGCACAGCGAGGCTACGCAAGCAAAGCGCGAGCGCTGTAGAGTCCGACGCGACCGGCGTCCGTTTGCGCACCCCGGCGGCCACCAGGCTCCGTGCCAGGGCTCGGACAGACGGACGGCACGGACAGACGGACGGACACGGCCGGATGGACGGATGGATGGATGGACATGGATGGACGGACACGGACGGACGGACGGACGGATGCCGGACGGGACGCCGGACGGATGCCGGACGGACGCCGGACGGACGGACGGACGGACGGACGTGAGCATGAGACATTAAATGCTTTCGCCTTAAAAGAAAACGGCATCTTTTGATGGGGAAGGGGCTCAAGCCTCAATGATTAAAGAGAATGTATACTAAATACGTCTATGATAGAAATTATTAGACATAGCTACGTCAGGTTAGCTGCTCATACCACTTGATTCACCAGCGCGATGGCCTAGTTGTGGCAGTTCCTTACAGAACACTGAGCCTCTGTTAGAAACTCCCACAGCACGAAGTGAGTATGGGGGCTTTGCGTACAATTTTGTTATACGCAAGACTGAGTACACTGTAAAGCGAGAGACTTCGAAGATATTTCTTAATTGTTCCCGGGTGTACGTTGTGCTCTACACATTGATGAATCAGGTGGTAACCTCGACGCACGTATGTGTGGCTCAGACACTTCGCAAATATCTCCGTAAAATAACCGTCATTCCCAAATCTTGCCATCTTGACGCGATACTATGTGTTTCACCAAGATATTTCTCACGCTTACCAGACCACTTTAAGCTGCTCGCAAAGACAAAGTTACGGTTCCAGGTTTATTATACCGGTGTCACACGGGCAATTTTGATCGCGATGAGAGCCTGTTCGGATCGGACTGCTTGAACACGGCCAACAAGTTCGCGCTGCAACACGGTACAGATTAATTCAGATCGAGTTTCGCGCATACGTCAGAGAAATCGCGATCGCAGCTACATCACGATGCGCAAGTCGCGATTGTCTTGTGAACAAAATTGACTGTGTAGCAGCTTCGGATCCGGACCGCGCCTAATCCAGATCAGCCCTGATCGTGATGAAAAGTACCCGTGTAACACGGTATTAATAGGCTAATTGTCCCATGATCTCCGCATATTTAAAGCTCTGTTCGAAGTAGAAATGCCGTAACGCATTATACTTTTTTTATGGTGCGAAGAGTGCTTAAAGTTGCAAGCGCTTCACCTTCCTTCATAATCCCTCACAATGATAAAAACAATTGGTTTATATAAAAAAAAAGGGGAACGTTTTGTATTAGCAAGCGTGGCTACACAACTCGTGCCTATTGGACATATATGAAGCGTGTTGTCTTTATAATAATCGTTACGTAAACTTATTATGCGTTTAGCTTAATCACTTTCTGATCTCAGTTAATCAAACAAAATGTTCAAATTATTCTGCTATACGCAATCACGTTGTCAAGCTGCCAGTAAAGTTACGAGACATCTAGAAGTTGACTTGTATTTGAGCTAGTGGATACATGATACTTTTACGGGTAATGACTTGCGGTTGTCATTAATGTTTTCTTCATTCGCCTCGGTCTTTTATTAGCGGTAATCATGTCA
>JALIZH010022634.1:0-43557 GCA_030522465.1 Rhipicephalus appendiculatus
CAATGCTTTTGGAGCATTACTTGGTAATCGTTATTATAATGACAAAATATTCAAGCCCATAAAATATTCAAAGGTGGTCGAGCCGCCAGGCTGAAATATGGGAACAAGACACGCATTACGATCAGCCTGAGTAGAACGGTAGAGTTCGATTTTATAGTACAGAAATGGCTTGAGATAATATACACATATGTCACATGGTCTTGACGCTGACGAAGGCAGCGACGGCGGGTCCAAAATGAAACTTTATTTGGCCGAACTTGGGGCCGGGGGGGAAATGGAAACTGAAACTACAGCAAAGCACACTGTACAATTATAGCGGCGAACAGAGCGTCGGAAGTGACAAGCGGTGAAGCGCGTCGGCATTTACACATGTGTCATCGAACATTCCAGCGTTATCGCTAGCGGCTACCGAAGGTCCAGAAGAAGCTATAATGTACACGTTGGGCGCGTAATCTAATCAGAAGGTTCTGAGATTAACTATCTAGATGGTTCCTAGTCATTCGGCGCAGTTTGCGCAAGGCAGCAGTTACACGTGTAATGGGGCCTTAACATCAAAACGAAAGAAAGGAGGGCATGTGGCATTGGCGCCCTCTTAAAAAAGCATCGTCCCGATGCTTGTGACAGAACACGGAAGGACGAAAAAGGAGCATACAGAAGTATATGTGACGATAATAAAGAGAAAAGTGAAGTCTTGTAGTTCACTAACGAGTATAAAATGGCTTAAGACCCACGACATGGATGACTTCAGGCCGTGCGCGGCGCCGCTGAGAGTTCGTAATGCCGTCCGGGACGGCGTCGTAGTCCAGAGCGCCGGGACGTCGAAGCACCTTCTATGGTCCGAAGTATCGCCGAAGAAGTTTTTCACTCAGTCCACGTCGGCGTATCGGCGTCCACACACAACCACGGTCGCCGGGCTGGTATTCCACGAATTATCGCCGAAGATTGTAACGGCGGCTGTCGGTCGTCTGCTGATTTTTGATGCGTAGGTGGGCGAGTTGTCGGGATTATTCAGCGCGCTGAAGGTAGACAGTGACGTCGAGATTTTATTCGTCAGCGACGTTGGGCAGCACGGCGGCGACCGTCGTTTCTGGGTTCCTTCCGTACGCCAACTTGTACGGCGTTATCTCTGTCGTCTCCTGCGTGATCGTGTTGTATGCGAAGGTCTCGTACAAAAGGATGGAATCCCACGTCTTGTGTTCGACATCGACGTACGTGGCTAGCATGTCGGCGATGGTTTAATTAGACGCTCGGTCAGGCCACTGGACTGTGGGTGGTACGCGGTGTTCCAGAGATGGTTGGTCTGGCTGTGTTGAAGAATTCTTCTATTGTGCAAGAGCGCGAGCGGACAGAGAAGAAAACGAAGATCAGGTGCAGCATTCGCCATGAACACGATGGCAGTGCTATAGTCTACCTTTGATGTTAATATATTCATTTGCTCTCTCAACTCTTGTGGTTATTCTACAAGTTGTACCGAAGACCCGTCGGAAGGTTTACGCGCCAAGTCCAATCCTACCGGAGGACAGCCTCTCGGAAAGCCAGCGGAGGACATTGCCAGCCCCGGCCGGTGACAGAGATGTCAACGGTGCAACGGAAAGCCAGACTGGGACTGTGATTTCAAGCAGGCCCATCAACAAAACTGACAGCAAGCTTCGTTCTGCGAATGTGAAGGCGAGCGACAGCAATCACAACCGTGAGAGAGACGATGAACCGTATTAAAGAAAAGCGCACGTCGCGTCGACAAATGAACGCGGGCCTCATCAATGAAGCTAAGAACGTTTTAGAAAGCGACAACATCGGCACTATAGCGGCACTGATCGAAAGACTGGAAGCGAACAACGCGGAATTAGACAAGTTGAACGATATGATAGAGGAGCACATTACCGACGAGGAGTTCGCTGCGGAATTTGAGGCGGTCATGAGATACCAAGATGCTGCTAGAGGAACGCTCGGAGAATTAAAGGCTAGACAGACACTACTGCGACTTAGCCAGCCTTCGTCCGTCACAGCGCCACTGGCAGGAACGCCCATTGTTCAGCTGCATGACGAGAATCGTGCCCAACGATCCATAAGGCTACCAACACTTCAGTTGCAGACGTTTTCTGGAGAAATTTGTAAGTGGTCTGGATTCGGGGAGCAATTTAAGGCATCAGTTCACCAGAATGAAGGACTCACGAAGCGAGTGAAGTTTTATTGCTTAAGAAACCTACTGAGCGGTGTAGCGGCAAAAGCGATTGAAGGCATTCAGGCGACTGAAGAGTGTTATGATGATGCCATGGACATCCTCAAAGGTCGCTTCGGAGACAAGCGTCTGATAGTTTGCTCTGCCCCACAGGGCGTTCCTCCCATTCCCAACCCCACCCCTTCCTCTTGGGAGTCTGCACTACTCAGCTTACGCCGGCAGGAACAGCAGCAGCTGGTCCAGCGGGCTCGCAGGGTCGCGCAAGGCAATGGAGCCCTGGAGTGAGGGCCCCAACCAAGGAAGGCTCTGTGTGCATTGGTTAATAAAAGTTTATTCTCTCTCTCTCTCAGGAGCACCTGCGACACTTGCGAGAGCTACTGAACGTCACGCGCTCCAATGACGTCCAGGACTTAAGGACCATGTACGATTTCGTCCAATGCCACATACGGGGATTGAAAGTCCTCAACATTAGTTCGACTACTTACGCCACGATGATGACCGACATATTGCTCAGGGCTTTACCGACAGATATCGTTGCTGGATACCACCGGGATCAAGCCAGTAGTACATCATTTTCCCACGAGGCACCTGATAGTAGCCGCGACATTTGCGCAGACGAGGACTTGCGAAGTTTGCTCAAGTACCTTCGAATAGAAGTAGAAAGCCGCGAGCGAAGCCGAAGCAATGAAAACATGGAAAAAGAGATACTCCTGACCTGCAGTGAACAGTGCTTTCTCTTCTCAGCCACCGAAAGCAGCAGCCCTATGCGCGTCCTCGAAGACAGACAAGGTGTGTGTATTCTGTGATTCATCGAACCATATTTCTGAAGACTGTACCTGCAGTATAACCAGAGAAGGAAAACTGAAGAAACTGACTTCTGAAAACCGCTGCTTTCGGTACACCATGGTGGGTCACCACGCCAAAACGCGCCGACGAAAGGTAAAGTGCGGAAAATGCCAAGGAAGACATGTGTCTTCAATGTGTGACCCGACATGGAAGCCCAAGAAGGTTGAAATTCCAGGTAACACAAGTACAGTCGCAACGAACAGCCTTCATACAGCTCATATACAAGTCTCGGCACAGACGTTTTGCTGCAAACCTTTCGACTGTGGGTTATAGGGCACACGACGTGCGCATACATTCATGGCATAGCAGACAGTGGTAGCCAACGCGCCTTTATACGAGAAGATGCTTCCAAGGCGCTTGGATTGAAAGAACTAGGGAAATTTAGCCTGAGTATCAACATCTTTGGACAGACAGGATCCCTTTCGAGGCTGCACCGCGTCGTAGAACTTCGACTGCGTAGTCAATACGACAGCACGGAGCACTTCATTGAAGCTATTGAAATTCCCTTTATTTGCAACGACGTAGGGCAGGTGCCAGTGAACCATGAGTTCATAAGGGAGATTGAAGACCACGGGTGCCCCATTGCTGACAAGCTATTCTCACCTGGAATGGCTGCTATACCTGGAATAAGCTTCCTAATTGGAGTAGATCACTTCTGGAAGTTCATGACAGGATAGATTCGACGTTGCTCTGGTAACAGGGACTTGGTCTGTCTTGGTTCCACCTTCTTATGGATGTTTCAAGGGCCACTCTTCTTGAGTACATCGGTCAACTTAGCCACGCAAGTGAGCGCACTACGTGTGAACACCTCAAGCGAAACGATCGACAAGTTTCCACGAAAGTTCTGGGAACTTGAGAACATTGAAATATTACCAGAGGATGACAGCATAGCCAAACTCAATGCTTCGGTCCTGGAAGAGTTTGAGAGAAAACTCTCATTTGTTGACGGTCTCTACGAGGTTGCCCTCCCATGGAAAGAAGATAGAGGAAAACTTGACAGCAATCGAGCGGAAGCTTTAAAGAGATTGTTTTCACTCGGAAAGAAAATGAAGAGTAATCGTGATTTCGCTGTGGAATATGAGTCGACCATAAGCATTTATATGAAGATGGGACGAATGACACGCAGAACGAATGTCCAAAGAGCCTGAAGAAAGTGACAAGGTACCATACAGGATTTATTACATGCCACATCATGCCGTCATAGGAAGTGAGTCTACGACTACAAGAGTACGTGTGGTCTTCGACGCGTCAGCGCGTGGACCGGACTACTCGTCTCTAAACGAATGCTTAGAAAATGGTCCCAATCTGCTGACTTCATGGCTCTTCTCATACGATTCAGGATGAATCAAATCGCTTTAACGGCCGATATAGAGAAGGCCTTTCTACATATCGGTATTAGAAAGGAAGACCGAGACGCTCTGCGGTTTCTCTGGTTCAAAGACGTTCCAACTACAGCAAATCCGGAACCTGAAATTGAAGAGTGGAGGATGACCAGAGTTCCCTTTGGAACCGCAGTGAGCCCATTTCTACTAAATGCCACTTTGCGACAATACCTGGCGTCCATCCACGGAAAACTGCAGCCTAGAGCCCAGATTTTAGATGATTCTTTTTATGTAGGTGACCTTCTCGTCGGAGCTCCAACAGAGGAAGAAGCTCAGCAAATCTACCGAGAAGCCTACGTTACGATAGAATCAGCAGGTATGCGTCTGAGGAAATGGGCGTCAAACTCGAAGGCTCTACGTCAACTGTGTGCTGCGACTGAGGAACCCGACATTTCTTCGGGCTGCATGAAAGTGCTCGGACTTATGTGGAACCCGTCGACGGACGTTATGACGGTTGCCTCTAAGTCGGCACTTGGATTCTTGCACAGAACGAAAACCGTGCAAGAGGTCTGTGCTACAGACGGTGTCAAGAATATTTGAACCAATGGGCGTGATAGCATCTTTCAATATACAAGCGAAGCTACTATTTCAAGAGCTGTGGAAGAGTAAAGTTAATTGAGATGATGAGCCACCAGATCTTGGTATACCGTGGAGTAAATGGTGCTCAGAATTACACGTAATTCATGAGATGGCCATCAATCGCTGGGTGGATGCTCAGCCAGGAGATGGAAATACGCAACTACACCTGTTTTGTGATGCCAGTCAGAAAGCTTATGGAGCCTGTGCGTTTTTGAAATATGTTGGACAGAACAACACCATCTCTACGGCCCTCCTAATGGCTAAATCAAGAGTAGCACCTTTGCAGAAAGTAACGCTGCCTAGACTCGAACTTCTGGGAGCGGTGCTTGAAGCTAGCTTGGCAACATTCCTTATTAGGGCCCTCAAGACATTTGAACATAAATGGACGTGACCTTCTGGACCGATTCCACCGTCATGCTGCATTGGATCCGAGGAGCGCCAGCGCAACGGCGACATTTTGTTGGCAATAGAGTGTCAGAAGTTCAATGCAGCTTTGATAAAACTCGATGGCGACATTGTCCTGGGACTGATAACCCCGCAGATTATCTTACACGGGGCACGTCGTCGGAATTCCCCTGAGGCGCGACAAACTATGGTGGCAAGGTCCATCCTGGTTAACAGAGGAGGAAGCAACATGGCCGACGAATACACTGAATACGCCATGTGGTGACAGATACTTCATCGAATCCAGCGTCGTGCAAGTCCTACGTGCTAAAACATTTGGACCGATTTTGGACTTGGGAAGATACTGGCTGTGTTCAGATAAGAACGTCGGTGCATGTCGGCCGACCCCCCTTAATTTCGCCGAAAAAAATATATTTTGTTTTCCGAGTCCCCAAGACCGCAAAACCACTTTTGGTCTCGCGAGAAAAAAATTTCACATTTAAAAAAATTCACAAGTCTCCACTGAGCCGCCACCACCTCTTTCGAATTTCGCGCAAATGGGACTTTGATGAGACGTTACAAGAACACTATTGTAGCTGTAGGTCTGAAAATTTTTCTGCACACACTACGAATAGTTTGTGTTGATAAAAATATTACTTTGCAGTTTCAATGTCGTTCTGTTAAGAAACTAAAATCGGGAAATTGGCACAAAGCTCAATAATGCTCACATTTAAGATTTTTTTTCCTCCGCAAGTATAAACGCCAGACTTCCCAAAGTTTTTAAAAACATTGCCATATGTTTGGTGAACAAGTCTGCTGAACGAAATACTTGATAGTGGCTTCAAACGTTTACCAGAAATGTTCAACTGAGGACATGTCTCTCAAAATGCATTATTTTGAAGATCATTTAAAAAAAAACACCGTCTTCGATTTTCTTTAAACTCTTCAGAATTAAAGCCATGCGCGTGTTCTAACTTAATCTGTAAAAATATGTTGCATTATTTTTGTGTGGTCGGAACTACGAAGCATGAGAAGTGGCCAAATTGACGTATACTGGGTAACCACAACATTGAGCGAGCATGGGGCAATAGTTGCCATTATCGTTATTTTTAGGTCGCGAATGTCTTCTGTTGGGCTCGAGGGACAGTAGCTTGACAGATAAAACCAAAGAGTTGCCTTAAAGTGCAAATTTGTTCACTTGCGTGCGTGGACGCGTCGCAGTTTTGGTCCTGGCGTAAGGACTAACCGAAATATTTCTAGAAATATAGCCAAGTCGACCTCTTGGAAGCAACTATTTATTTACCCCTATTGTATACACTTCGCGGCGTCTCGTTTACGCCACTACGTGTCCTGAATTGTGCTTCACAGAACTACATGTCCTTTCCGCCCCGTCTGTTTCTACTGCGGCATATGGCGCCATATACTCCATTTCTGCTGCCGGCGTCAGCAAGATGAGCCATGTGCTTATTCCGCCTATGAACGAGACTTTGCTCCGGGGTCCGAACCCGCGTCCTTGCACCGCATACATCCTCCTCATGTCAGTCGCCCTCACCTCGACTGTCCCGAGGCGTGCCTCGTGCTTGTCGCTGACCTCATCGCCGTTCTCCGTCACCATTTCAGCGTACATAATTGCCCTTGCGTCCTGCTCAAATCTCTCCTGAGAGCCTCTCGGAAAGTTAGAACCTGCAGTTTTTGGAGGGGAAACTGCTCGTTATCGAAACGTCACAGTTCCTACGTCTCGCTCAGCAAACTTACCGACTGTGTTGAGGCTGTTTCTTTGGACGGCCTTATAGGCACTGGAGCTGCCATTTCGCTCGTTAACCACGAATTATGTTTTCGTCTACGTAAAGTGCAAGCTTCTTTTGTAGGTCGGTGTTGTGTGGTGCTAATTACAATCCGATTTACCCCACCAGACAGTTTACTGCTTGTGTTCTCATGGATTGATTTATTAGGGGTGTTTAACGTGCCGAAACCACCATATGGTAATGAGAGATGCCGTAGTGGAGGGCTCCGGAAATTTCGAGCACCTGAGGTTGTAGAACGTGCACCTACATCTAAGTAAAAGGGCTTCAGGCTAGGGCACTGCACGGGCCCGGGCCGGCCCGAAAGCCCGGGCCCGGCCCGGCCCGCGGGCCGGGTAAGTAATTGTTAGATCGGGCCCGGGCCGGGCTCAGGGCCCATGAGCTTCGGGCCCGGGCCGGGCCCGCGGGCCTGGGTCAGGCCCGTATCCGGCCCGACTCTCATACACTGTCGGCAATGGCGGGTAATGCTGTTTGGCTTTGTTGTTTTTGGGCATTTAGCGTCCCGAACCTATTCAGGCTATCTGAGACGCTGCAGTGGAAGGCTCCGGGTAATTTAGACCACCTGAAGTGCATTAACATGCACTGAAATCGCACAATACAAGACGTCGCGCATTTTGCCTCCGTCGGTATTGTTACATATAATTTCTGGAAATTGTCTCATATATGTTCCCGCCATTATATTGAGTGAAACACGTACTTGGGTACCGTGTATCAAAAGAAATGGTATAGCTGAGCAGCACTGCGGCAAGAGTGAAGCAACGGTGCACTGCCCAGATTAGTGCATATAAGATGTGCCCATCGGTATCATGGGAAACATTTCGAGTATGCAGCTACGCTCGCATGCCCGCCGCGCCTCCTTCCACTTTCGTGACTTTGTAGACTGGTCAACGCGACTACGAAGATACGCATGTTCGGTCGAACACAAAACTAAGAGACACGCAACCAACGCAACGAATTTTAAAAGACCGAGGATAGACAGATAGAGGAGGCGTAGACGCCGCGCCACCACGGCGCCCGTCTCCGTTGGCGAGCCACGGCGCCGCAGCGGCGCCGAACGCCGAACGCGTGATATGTACAGTCGTCAGCAAGCTTAACACGAACGCTCCGACGCGTGACCTGGACTACTTTGACTGATGCCAGCCGCGAAGCGCTGGCGCTGTTGCCGAGATAATACCTCGGTATGCTTGGATAGTATGTCGGCATGTATGGGTAACATATCTCGGCAACAGAACCCAAAGCTACGCAGCGCTAGCGTCAATCAAACTGTTTCAGGACACCCCGCTGAGCGTTCGTGTTAAGCTTGCTGACGACCGTACGGCGCACACGGTAGCGTCTTCATCACGGAAGCCAATCGACGCACGCTTCACGAGAGTCACGTGATTCCTGCAGAAATATCAACTCACTCTCTCTCTGGCTCGACATTTGAAAAGGGGCCAAGTGGATAATCAGAGTCACGGTGCCGAGTGTAGTTCTGCAATTATGTAAATGAACTGCTCGTTACATTAAGAAAACCTCAGCGTCACCGAGCGTTATTGACGTCGATTACACTGTTCATCGGCACCGCCGGCTCTTCAACTGGGCTTGATTTCATAGCCTCATGAGTTGCTAGGGCTACTTCATCAGTCGATGACATAACTGGAATTGACTCTGAGGTAAGTTAGCAGTTTTTAAGCTTTCTTCGCTCTACTACAGTCACAAAGCTTTACTATCACAGATGTACAGTGCGAAAGGAAAGTCCAGGACACTCATTTTAAGTTTGTAGACAGAATGTCGTCGTGTTTCGTCAGGTCACTAATTTCCTCATTTCGGTTTAATACGTCCGACTGAATTGCTGTGAATGGGTATTGGTTTCGCGCCTTGTACACTTTTTCTTTCTTTTTGCATTTTTGCTTTCTTTACCAGCTGTCTTACCGAGCGCCTCTTTTGTAAGACGCAGTGCTAAGGTGCCGTACGTTACCACGCGCGCTTTCGTATTAATCTTGCGCTTTGTAGTGACTTTTTTGTTGCAACACACAAATACAGTTAAAACTCGATTTAACGAATTTGAGGGGAGTCGCTAATTATTTCGTTAAATCGAAAGCTTCGTTAAACCGAAGACGGCATTTCGCGGTTACTTAATTCGGTACATTCGATTATATGGTGTAGCGGCATCCGGAAAGCTACCATGGCATCATATTTGTGTAGCGTAAAGGCGCGAAAAATGAAATAGCGGCCTTAGGAAACGACCGCCACCTCCAGGGTGTATGAAGCAACAAAAATTGTTAGCTTAAAATAAAATTGCTTCTCTCAATAAAGTTGCTTCTCTCTCTGTTACCTCAACAATAAGGGCCACAGTAACAGCCACAATAAGGGCCACATATTTATTTCCCAGCAAAGAAGTCAGTGATCTTGGCTTGCTTGCGTTTTGTTAGCAATGGCCACGCAGTTTAAATTGGACAAAGGTGTTTCGCGATGTTGCCGGTTGCTCGCAATCAATAACTTTTGGGGCGTTATCTAAAAATAGACAAAGAATGATCAATTCTCTATCTCATTTTCCAAAAGAAAGGTTTGTTAAATCGGGACGGATCTCGAAATTTGTTTCGTTATATCGAGTTAGTCAAAGTACGGGACCCTACGGGTGTCTGAGGGGGAATCGGGGTATCTTCGTTAAAGATCAAGAATATTCTACTAAGGCCGCGCTAGAAGGCATCCCGCGCCTACACGCACACGCACCTAGGCATTCATATGTGTTCTCGTAAGTGCGACTTGCTCGCGAGCTGCACGTTTCAGGTTTGTTAAGCTATAGTTTATGCGGCTCTTTCTCCACCATCCTCTTATATATATTTAAGAGAAATAAAAGTTCGTTTCATTGACTGATGGATTTATTCGTTTTAATTTTATGTAAGGAAATTAAGAAAAATATTCAATTGGCCCTGCTACAGATTTTTAGGCAACTGTAATATGACCTTACTATTGGACTCCCCTGCGTCACGATTTGTTTTCGGACACGGCGAGTTTAAGGAGAGTGACAAGTTATCAAAGAAAGGTGTACTTTCTTCCTCCTTTAGTCGGAACAAGCGACCTAGCCTGACGAACCTAGGAGTAGTTAGAGCACGTTTTTTTCTCTCTCTCGTTGCATTGCGCAATAAACCAAGTTTGCAGGATATGTTCTGCTCTATTTACTCAATAGTCCCAGCTTGTCAGCAATTAATGTAAGCTCGACTATAAATGTCCGCTGTTTTTCGACTTTATGTGGGCGCTGTATGTTGTAGTCGTTCTTTGAAATGCAATAATAACATTGCATGGTTAGCGCTGCGTGCATGGACAGCCAGCTGTGCCTCCTCATATATCCCCCTGCAATTCTTTCGCAAAAGTGTTACGGGCGTAATTAACCGATGGTAAACACAGTACCAGTGAAAATCGTGACACTGCCATAAGTTCTCACAACACTGTCCAGGAACTATCTTATGCGTGGCTGGTATCTTCACTATAAGCGAAGATTGGACAGCGCCTCGTTTATGCTCAAAAAATAATTTTTTGAAATGGGCCGGGCCGGGCCGGGTCGGGCCGGGCCCAAACCTTTCGGGCCCGGGCCGGGTACGGGCCGTATTTAAAAACACCGGGCCGGGCTCGGCCGGGCCTGAGCATGGCGCTTTCGGGCCGGGCCGGGCCAGGGCCGAAAAAAGCCGGCCCGTGCAGTGCTCTACTTCAGGCATATTCACCTCCACCTAAAATGCGGCCGCCGCGGCCGGGATTCGATCCCGCGAGCTGCGGGTCAGCAGTCAAGCACCATAACCACTAGACCACCGTGGCGGGTCCTGTTCTTATCGACGGAATCTGCCACCGCACACAGCTTGCTGTGCTTCGTTCATGCGTTCATCAGATCATATATTAGGCTAGGACACACTGTCAGCTGCATCCACTGTTATTTGGTGTGGTCAACCTCTTATTAGTAAGAGGTTGACCACACATTTCTAGTGCTTTCGATTTTTCGTCGCGCCACCTTGCCACAGCTGCGGATTTCCTTCAACCTCCAGGCAAGAACGTATTCGAACGATTAGGTCAAGAGACACTGCAGACGGCGACGCAGTGGTTATCCTTTGGCAGCGCTGTATTTTTCGTGGAATGGCGATCGCCTCTTCTCTAGTGTGGTCATCCCATGGTTATGCCAGTAACACCGCCTACAGTGCGACACGAGAGCCGTTATTGTTGCGTGAGGGGGACCACTGTTGCCCGCATTATGGACAAAGAACCGGTACGTGTCGTCAATGTTTCACCTCCCCTCGCAGTGTGAATGGTGACGGAGGACGGCTCATGTAGTGCTGTCAAGGCAACCTTGAGTGGAGATCTAAATCAGATCCAGACTGACGCCTTGCTCGCCATACTAATGAAATAAAACTTGCTTTGACGTTTGTTTGGATGGCCTAGGTCAAATAACGGTGGCCAGTCATTTTTTTTCAAAACAGACAGATGTCGCGTCATTCGCCGCCGCCCTTACGGCGTGTCATCTGCTGATTGAACTGGTTATTTAAAACATATGCCACTGTTCAACATACGTCTGTGCGTACAACATTTGTACATATATTTTGCGTCATTTCGTAACGTGTCACCCAATGAAAAATTACCACACAGTCAACTTTCTTTCGCATGCATCGCATCGCATCGATTCCCAAGGTACGTGGGATCTCCAGAATTTTTCATTTTGATATTAGTCATTTTTCCCATGGCTCACACACGGACATCGGCATTAGCTTGGCGTGAGGCTACAGTTCTAATTCTGGTAACTTCACGAACGTATTCACTGACGCCCGGGCAGCCGTCCGTGCCTTCGCCGTCGGTGCCATCGCCAACGAAGCATGCCATGTTCTTGGTGAAAAAGAAATCGCTAATCACATCTGAACGTGGTTCCCCGCTCATATGTGGCATTTTGAAAGGTGGCCTCACGAACCTCGACGAGCTGGCCCACTCCAAGGCGCGAGGTATGAAGTTCGGCGCCCACGGAGGTTCTCCGCAGACCACGACGTTGGACAATAGCGATCAGCCCACCGCCTACAATGAGATTACACGGCACTTCTGCCTAAGCAGGAGCGTCTACCCCTCTCCTCACAGAAAACTTCACAGAGCCCAGGCAATGACACTTAGACTGCTACAGACGGATTCATATCCAAATCTGACCTTATTTCACAAAATTTTACCCAGATACTTCCACCAGCGGCTCGTCGCTCCGCTGCGGGGAAGTAGCTAATTTAGAGCATATTGTCGCAACGTCAAAGCATAGGTCTTGACGCAGAGATCAATATGACAACAGCTGGTCGGTTGGTAGGTTTGTTGGGTCCTGGAAGACTGGCTCAACCCACTACGGGGGGATCGGCCACGAAGCGTGCGGCAGTAGGATTTATGAAGGGAAAAAAAAACTGTGCAACAAAGATAACTACTAGTAAAGCAAAAAATGTTAGCAGTAATATTGGTTTCTTAAACAAATGCTAAATTAAACGAGTAATAAATAATAGAAAAAACTAAGTAAATGGAAGCAATTTAAATAACTGCATGAAATGATAACTCATATATTCACTTCTATTATTAGCATGGGAGTCTCTTTGTTTCTTTTATATAACTCAATACAGCATCATATATGCTCCCTTTGCAATTCCCCAGTGCCGACGCCCCCAGGGAGAGTAATGCCGATGTCGAAAGTTCAAGGCGAAGTTTTTGAATAGGTGGTTTCAGAAATATTTGCCTGATATTTTCCTATGTGCAACATTCTGTGAAGTAATGCTCTATTGGGTGTGTTCAGATAACGTCGGTGCATGTCCGCCGACCCCCTTTAATTTCGCCGAAAAAAAATATATTTTGTTTTCCGAGTCCCCAGGACCATGAAACCACTTTTGGTTGCACGAAAAAAAAATTTCACCTTCTTTAAAAAAAATTCACAAGTCTCCACTCAGACGCCACCGCCTCTTCCGAATTTCGCGAAAATGGGATTTTGATGAGACGTTACAAGAACACTATTGTAGCTGTAGGTCTAAAATATTTTATCCACATACTACGGATAGTTTGGGTTGACAAAAAATTATTACTTTGCAGTTTTTATGTTGTTCTGTTAAGCAAAAAAAATCGCGAAATCGGCACAAAACTCAATAATGCTCAAATTTAAGATTTTTTACCTCCTCGAGTATAAACTCCACACTTCCCAAAGTTTCTAAAAGCATTGCCACATGTCTAATGAACAAGTGTGCTGAACGAAATACCTGAAAGTAGCTTCAAACGTTAACCAGAAATGTTCAACTGAGGACACGTCTCTCAAATTGCAATATTTTGAAGGTGATTTAAAAAAAAAACACCATCCTCGATTTTCTTCAAACTCTCCAGAACTAAAGCCAAGCACGTGTTCTAACTTAATCTGTAAAAACATGTTGCAGTATTTTTGTGAGGCCGGAACTACGAAGCACGAAAGTGGCCAAATTGACGTATACTGAGTAACCACAACATTGAGCGAGCATGGAGCAACAGTTCGCCATTATCGTTATTTTTAGGTGGTGAATGTATTCTGTTGTGCTCGAGGGACAACAGCTTGACACATAAAATCAGAGAGTTGCCTTAAAGTGCAAATTTCTTCATTTGCGTGCGTGCACGCGTCGCAGTTTTGGTCCTCGCGTAAGGACTAACCGCAAGATTTTTAGAAATGTAGACAAGTCGACCTCTCGGAAGGAACTGTTTATTTACCCCTATTGTATACACAGGGAGTCATAGTCACAATTTATATTCAGACAAGTTAGACAGTCACAAACTTCACTGAAGCAGTTGTGTGTTTCTTGCTCCTGATGAAGCAACCTTGTGCCCACAACCCATTTCGGCCTCAAGGAGGAGAACTTCGTGAGCGCGATCCCTGTGTCAGAGTGACCCGCTTTAAGTAGACGAAATGTTTCCCGAATGGACCTTGTCATCAGCCGTTTTGAAACAAACGTACTCTTTTTGTCCTTTAAAACTAATTGCAATGAAATCTTTCTTGTCTGGGCTTTAGTTGGGTGGAGGTGAGCTCATCATCAGTATAGTATTTCATTGCTGCCTGTATGTTTTCTGGCTTCATCTTCGATCTGGTGTAGAGGTCCGGATTTGACCACACCCCACGGGTGTCTGTATTTTCTGGATTTTTGGAATGAGGTGCAGTGGTTGCGGACGGAATCATTTCCTTGAATCTGTTGATGAGAAAGGTTCACAGGGAGCAATGTCAGGAGGCGGCATCGTTCATAGTATGATTCGCAGGTATCGAACGTGTGCTTTAGGTTGCGCAGCCACTCGCGACACATGTTGCAGGTTTCCGCTGAAGGACCAGGTTCCCCTGTAGTGCCGTACGCTACTGTAAGGAGAGCAGAAATTGTCCTGGAGGTAGCGCCCTCGATCTCCGCTTTCTTACGCTTGGCGTAAGACACTCGGCAATGTGCTTTCACTTTCGCCGGAATTTTCAGGGGTGTGACGTCGGTTGTCTTAACGAGTACGTTTAGCTCTTCGACAGCAATTTGTTCGGGAACAAAATTTTCGTCAGACAGAGATGCATGTGGAGACTCTACGGCGATCTGTTTGAAGCGGTTGAAACACAGTTTTGGCACAAAATGTTCGGTTTCTATGATGGATGAGGCTTTTTCTGGCATGCGCTTCCTTAGTTAAGCCACATTCAAATCTTTCACACATCGAAAGTTCCGCTTGTAGGCAATCTTCTTCGTATGCCTCTTTCGGTAGTCAGCGCAAAACGCTCGCTCTGAGCTCCACAACGTGGCCATCAATATCAGGGTAGTGTAATACGTGCACGCGTATACACACGTTCGTTGACCAGCAGACTGCCGGGTTGTCGACGACGAACGGAAGTGAAAGCCGACGTTCTCTTATTACTTCGACCTTTCTTAAGCGAGTTGAGCTGTTTCTCGTTTATGTTCTTTCTTTTTTTAGGGAGCGGGCGAGCGCGGTCGGGCTGCAGAAGCGCCGCTTGTGCCGACACGCACCGTCTGCACTATCACATTACCGACGTGCCATGGGAAGCAATAAATATCCAGCGGTTAATCCTCTCCAGCCACCTCCCTTTAAGGGGCGTACGCAGGCTCACATGCGCGAAAGATTTTGAAAGCGAATTCCTGCGAAGAGTGTGACTCGTTATCGCGGCATGCTCAGTGGCTGGGACCCGTGTAGAAGTGTTTGTGATTTGCGTAAAAAAATGTAGCAATAATTTCCTCTTCAAAACCAACTGCTCCCGTTTTCATTTCTGACAATCCGTCAATCCACAGAAGACATTCACCACCTAAAAATAACGGTAATGGCAACTGTTGCTCCATGCTCGCTCAATGTTGTGGTTACTCAGTATACGTCAATTTGGCCACTTTCGTGCTTCGTAGTTCCGGCCTCACAAAAATAATGCAACATGTTTTTACATATTAAGTTAGAACACGTGCTTGGCTTTAATTCTGGAGAGCTTAAAGAAAATCAAAGATAATGTTTTTTTTTTAAATCACCTTCAAAATATTGCATTTTGAGAGACATGTCCTCAGTTGAACATTTCTGGTTAACGTTTGAAGCCACTGTCAGGTATTTCGTTCAGCACACTTGTTCATTAGACATGTGGCAATGTTTTTAAAAACTTTGGGAAGTGTGGAGTTTATACTCGAGGAGGAAAAAAAATCTTAAATTTGAGCAATTATTGAGTTTTGTGTCCGATTTCGCGATTTTTTTTCTTAACAGAACTACATCAAAACTGCAAAGTAATAATTTTTTGTCAACCCAAACTATCCGTAGTATGTGGATAAAATTTTTGAGACCTCCAGCTACAATAGTGTTCTTGTAACGTCTCATCGAAATGCCCATTTTCGCGAAATTCTGAAGAGGCGGTGGCGGCTCAGTGGAGACTTGTGAATTTTTTTTAAAGAAGGTGAAATTTTTTTTTCGCGAAACCAAAAGTGGTTTCGTGGTCCTGGGGACTCGGAAAACAAAATATATTTTTTTTCGGCGAAATTAAAGGGGGTCGGCGGACATGCACCGACGTTCTTATCTGAACACACCCTATTGTTTCCGCCTGATTACAATAATTGCATTTTTGGGAAGCAAGAAAACCAGGCTTATGCAAATAAAAGTTTAATGACGGTATTCTGCATCGCAGTTTAGTTGACGTTACTTCCAATAACGCCATGTGCTATGCCATGGAAATCCAAGGTGCAGAAACTTTGTATCGTTTAGGACAGTAGATTTAGTACGTTCCTCTTGAAAACAAAAATTTAGGATTCTTGAGATCGTGCCCTTAGAACAAGGCGTCAGAATATTTAGCACAGGTCCTTTAACGGATGCTGCCGCCAGAGTGTCCGCCGCCTGATTAAATTTCAATCCAGCATGACCTGGTACCCAAACCAGACGGATGAGCCGTACATGACAGCTCATCTAAGTGTAAAGTTCTGTTAGGCAGCTCGACGACTGTGGTACTGCTAAAGCCGCGCACACAGACAAGGATTGAGTTAATATAACTGTTGAAGAGATATTTGCTGGGAGTTTCCGCAAGGCGAGAATAATTGCGATTAATTCTGCCTGTAATATTGGTGTGATGTTAGGCAAGTGAAGAGAAAATGACCAATTCAGTGCTGCGGAATAAATTTCCACTCCTGCCTTTTCGTCAGTTATAGATACATCTGTGGCTATTACTGAATTTATACGTACACTGTTAAGATGATCGCCCAACAAACCGTTTAAATATGTAATAGAAAATAGCTTAGCATTTTTGTCAATATATCATCAAATTCTATTACTGCTGTGTGAATGAGCGTGTTTGGGTAGATTATGCCACAAAACGACACTTTTAATGGCTCCAAGAGCTTTTGTACGAAAATTATCTTAGGGCAATTATCTGAGTCGAGACCACTCACATTCAAAAAATGTGAATGGCTCACTAAGAAATCCATATTGGGAGCGTCTGTATGGGGAGGCGTATATGTTTAGAAGTATTTGAGCTGTTAAAATTCTAAACCTAGTTTGAAGAGATGGTAGGAATGTTTCATGGTAAAGTATATAATTTGCTACAAATTTCGGAAGACTGAGACATAAACGCAAAGACCCACGTTCCATAGTTAGAAGAGGGCGTAATTTATAAGCGGGTCCCCCACAGAACAAAACGCATCCTAACTCTAATAATTGCCGGGCGTACATGCGGTAGATCATTAACCATGTTTTTCTACGCACTGGAAAATGAGTGCTGCTGATGCGCCTCAATAATCCAATTGCACGTGATCCTTTAGCTGCATATACTCAACGTACGAGTGCCAATTAAGATTAGCCGTGTATATTATACCCAGATATTTTAACGAGTCGACCTATGGAATAAAAGCCTGGCCGTACATGAATGCGATTCTCACAGGAAAATTCAATGGAAAAGCAACAAGAGCACTTTTGTTCACATTCAGAGACAAATTCAGGTCATTAAGCCATATTTCGATCTATTTCAGATACGACTGAAGGATGTTGTACAACGAATGTATATCACTGGCAGACGCGGAAAATGCGATTTCGTCCGCGTATACGTACACTTGGACCTCATTGTGAGCAGGAATAGAACTTAGTAATATATTGAATAAAACAGGCGATAGAACTGACCCTTGAAGAACTGCCCTTGTTTGTTTGTATTTTTTAGAAGATAACCCGCTCTGCAAGCAATAAAATGTGCGTCCTTTTAGAAAATTTCGTACCCATCTAATTATATACTCAGGAACATTAACATTTCGGTGTTCACTAATCAACATGGCGAGTTCTACACTATCATATGCGTTAGCAATATCTAAGGTAACTAGGGTGGCGTATTGTTTTTGTACCAAACAAGTCTAATTCTACTTTCCAAATCAACATGGGCACACCATAAAGAGTATCCGGGTCTGAATCCAATTCGAGATTCACTCCGTATATGATTCCCCTCCGTCCACTTTTCAAGATGCCTATATAATAATCGCTCTATAAATTTTACGAGATTCAAAGTGAGGGCAATTGGACTAATATTATCTATTGCATAACTAGGGCCCTGTTTTTAAGGAGTGGTACTACTTTGGCAACTTTCCAATTTGGGTGAATCCATGAATTTTCTATAGAAAAATTTAGAAAGTTTGAGAAGTCATAGGGAGAAAAAGCGAAAATGGTTTCTATCATGGCTGTAGTTATATCATCAGGGGCCCGGTGCTGAGACTGGCAGTGGCTTTACTACCCCTGTTATTTCTTCTAAGGTCACTGCCTTATACTCTTTAGCTTATTTTGTTACAGGCACATGATAGGGTAACACCGACGTATATCGACACTCCTTTCTTTTCGCAACTACTTCCAGCGACTGAACCAATCATGCGGATGATAAACAAGTTGATTCTAAATTTATTGGTGACGGAACAATCTTTTTGTGTCGCAGAACCCTAAATAATGCTCTAAATAATGTCTTTGACATATTGCTGTAACGTTTCGAGTAGTAATCTTCCCTTCCTTGGCTTTGTGAATCGTCTGTTTAAATGTAGCAGCTGCATATTTATAATCTTCACAATTACATGGGCACTGGTTGTAATGTAATTCCTTCCAAGCCGACTTGCTTCGCCTATTGTCGGGATCACAGTCAGGATTCCACCATGGTGCATGAGTGCCGCCTTTTGTTGACTGCACACTGAATTCAGCTTTTTTCATACTATCCCCTAATAGTTGGCAGAAATTGAGTGTTTTTACCTGGTCACTTAGTTCTGTCTGTTTGTTTAAGAGTGATCGTCATGAACCTTTAAATTTGTTGTAATTCACATAACTCCAAACATGTTTACTTATTAACGTAAGTGGGCACACTACTTCAAAAAATATTTTAGGTGATCATTGTTTCTCGCCGATGTGATAGCAGACCAGGACGAAAGGAAGCAACCGGAGCTTGAGAAGGTCAGGTCTATCAAAGAACTAGATAGACCAGATACATAAGTTGAGCTTCTGGAATTTACTCAATGAAGACCGTTCACGCTGGTCCATTCTAGCAGCCGTTTACCACAAGTATCAGATCGGTAACCCCACGATAAATGGTGTGAGTTGAAATTGCCTGCTATGATTGCCTTCTTTCTGAACACCCCAGAATCCATAGAATTAGTATTCAGAACACCTATAGGAAAATAGGCAATGATTATGGAAAACGGTGTCTAGCCAAGAATATTTACCTCAAATGCCAAAATTTCACGTTCTGCAGATACTGCTAGATGGGTAATCTTCGCTTTAGGACATATTTTTTTAGAGATAAAATAGGTGAAGCCCCCTCTGCAAGAACGGCGATCTTAACGAAAGCACTCAATTTCTGCCAACTATTAGGGGATAGTATGAATTAGCAGGGCGGTCTTTCTAATACCGCGCGCAAGCGAGTTCTTCTTTGTCATTTCTGTCTTCCTACAATGCACACGCATAATTGTATTGTGGTCGTTCTTGCTTTCTTGCCGCAAGCACGTGGCATTTGCCTCCCTCCGAAAGAGGCATCGTCCCGATGCGCTACCCAGGCGCTCTGCTTGGCAATGCGTATACGTATGCATTCGTGGCCCACACGGTAATCTAGAAGTAACTGGATAACTACGGATAAGAACTAACTGGATAAGTACGGTTTCATCCGCACGACGTGCAGGAATTCGGGGTAATTGCTTTCGGCGCTTGGAACTACAATCACTCTCCAGGACAACCTCGTCGTTCACGTCGTTCAAGCGTCGGGTGGCTTTGTATGGCCCAAAGTATTGTCTCTGCAGTTTTTCAGACAGTCCGCATGGATGAACTTGTGTCTTGGGTCGTACCGTTTTCCGCTGGGATGTTGCTGACGGCGGTGAGGGGGACTTTTCGGCGTCTCGACGACTGGCAACCTTGCCCCTGGAGGTCGCAGTAGTTAGTTTCCCCGGTGCGGGCTAGGCGAATGGCCCCTGGCGACGTCAGCGTAGCTCTGATGGTTCGGGGAAGTGTGACGCGCATGTGATGGAGATTGCCAGCGACGACGCGGTGAAGCTGCTTGGTCGGTCAACGGGTGATCGGCGTCGTGGGCGCGACGGTCTTCAAAGCGGAAAGAAGCGGGACGAGGACAGTTGCCGAACCCAGATTCTCGATGATGGCAATAGCGGGCAATATGACTTGGTACCCGGCAGTGGAAGCAAAGGGGTCGACGATCGGCCATGCGCCACAAGTGGGTTCCGAGGACTAGTGTTCGTATCACAGAATCCCGTGGCCACCAAGGCATGGCAGCGGGTCGTGGCTATAAGGGCGTTGCCCCAGCTGAAGGTGAAGGACGACGGACTACATCAGCATTGCTCGATATATCTGGCATGGTGAGTGATATGTAAAGGCTTCTCACAACACCTGGCGCTCGATTTCGGCAACAGAAGCGACGGGTGGCTCTCTAGGAGTAACGCCGACGGCCCGAAGTTCCTCACGGAGTATTTCCCCGTTCATTTGTCGCAGGAGATTTTCCCAGATGGCAGTATTCTGAGCTGCAGCACTTACTGGCGTGTAGTTGGGCAGGCGGTCAAAGTGGCGGCATCCTTGTTGCAGTGCGCGCTCGATGACAGTCGCCTCACTTATAAATTCATCCATTGTTGTGGGTGAATTTCGTACGAAGACCCGCGAACAGCGGTTCCGTAACGCCCCGCATCAGGTGACGCACCTTCTTCGCCTGGAACATGTCAGGGTCAGCTCGTGGAAATAAACGGATCATATCCCCTGTGTACATGGTGATGGTTTCTTTGGGCTTTTGCACGCGGGCTTCAATCAGTTGATGTGCGGAATCCCGCCGGTCAGAGCTCATGAATGTTTCGAGGAGCTTGCGGTGGAAATCGTCCCAAATTTGGAAGGTAGCCTCGCAGCTCTCATACCACGCGCGACCGCTATTTTCAAGCCCGAGCTAGGCACGGCCAATTTCTTGTTGGTCGCTCCAGTGATTGACCACAGCGGCGTTCGAACTGTTCGAGACAGTGCTCGACATCCGCATACTCTTCCCCACTGAAGATTTCAGAAACGCGGGGATGGTCAAGAGTCACCTGGGAGGGAAGGGTTGTCTGTGATGGAAAGACAACCGTCGATGTTGTAGGAGCTGGCATGCTCGTAACAGCAGGAATAGTTGAGAACTCCTAACTCGATTCACAAATTCAGCCGGGCCTAGTAGGCGCCGGCTGAATCGGTATAGAGAACATAATGAGGACTAAAACTGCGCTAAAAACAGAAAGACAAAGACGTGGAAAACAGGACTCGCGCAGACTCACAACTCTATATATAGAGTTGTCCTGGCGAGACTTGGTGTACGGGTCCGAGCAAGGCTGTCCTGCATCGGGTTGCAGGCTCCAGCACCTCCACCACTGACGTAACGTCAAAGAAGAGATCTTAACGCAGTGATCGAGATGACAAGAGCAGGTCGGTCTTTTTTAATACCGCGCGCAAGCGAGTTCTTCTTTGCCCTTTCTATCTTCCTTCATAGCACATGCATAATTGTAATACCATCTTTCTTGCTTTCTTGTCGCAAGCACGTGGCAATATGCTCTGGCGATGCCCGTAGTTACTGGGCAGTAATCAAGCCAACCCGGCCAAGTGGTGCTCTGCCATCAGAAGCCCCAACAAGGGGGACCAGCTTTGGGCCGCACAGAGAGCGCACGATGTGGCGGTCAGGCTTAGCCTGCCCGTCCCAACGTGGCAGAAGCCCACTGCGTGCTAGTCGCGTCTCTCCAGGACTCTAAAAGCTCCACCATCCATTCATCCATCCATGCAGCAGTCTGGCTAGTTGTAATGACGTCAGGTACCAACACTTCCAAGTGGCCGCTCATGCGTCACCAACGGAGCCACGTTGCGGAACTGTTATGGAAACGTCATGACATCTTGCGCGAGCACGCGACGAGAAGGTTATATCATCTTGTGACGCCAGGGTACAGTAGGAACCAACACTAGCTTTTAAGACATACTGTAATTACGTTTTAGGGTACACTCACGGTTAGCAATACATTTTCTTTTCTCTTGAAGGCTTTGCCTTTCACTTGACGCACAAAAACGACATCTCAAAATTTTCGTGTCAGTCCCTTTAAGAAGAAGCATGATTCGGTACGATTTTGTGTTGATTATAGAGCACTGAACAAAATCACCAGTATGGACATCTATCCTATGCCTAAGATTGTCGATGCTTTTGATACGCTATAAGGTGCCGAATACTTTTCAGGCCTGTGACTGGCGCTCGGGCTAATAACTGATTCCGATACATGAGTCCAATAAAGAGAAAACCGAGTATGCCACCCTGATGAACTCTTCGAATTCAATATGATGCCTCAAGCCATGTCTCACATCAGGACCAGTGCTTCACCGTTTCAACCCAGCACCATCTACTGTCCTGCAGACTGACGCACGTGGACATGGAATCGGCGGTCTGCTGCTGCAGCGGAGCCGCTCTTCCGAAGAGCGATTCGTGGCCTACACGAGCCGTTCTCTTCCTCCAGCTGAGTGAAATTAGAGCATTACCCAACGAAAATGTCTTGCCATCATGTGGTCAATACAGAAGTTTCGCCCCTATTTGCACGGCCGGCATTTCACAATCGTCGCTGACCATCATGTTCTGTGTTGGTTATCGTCTCGCAATAACATTTCATGTCGCCTTGGCCATTGGGTGCTGTGTTTGCAGGAGTAATACCACAACGTCACGAACAGGTCGAGCAGGCAACACCCAGATGCCGATGCTTTGACGCGCTGCCCACTCTCACTGAATGCCCATGAGTCACCTTCCATCTGTTCGGCACTGAGAAGCCAATCGACAAAGCAGACCGCCATTAGTCCCAGTGAGTTCCTTGCCTCGGTGAACTTTCTTTCATCCGCGGATCTCAACTTGCTCCAACGTGCAAGTACGTACTGTCGCACAATCACTGATCTCGTTCTCCCAACAGCCACCGTAGACGACAGCTTGGATTCATGAACTTGTTCTTGGGCGAGTTGGTGCCTGAGTTTGCAGAACATTTTAATTCTGGCGCAAAGCTAAAAACATGAAAAAAGGCAGAGAGAAGAGACAAAGGAGCGCCGAACTGCCAGCTATTTATTGCCAGCAAAGGCTGAAAATCAAGAAACGGTCCACGCATGCGCATTGGCGTGAATGTTGGCGCCCCACCCCTCCGCCCCCCACTCCCTATTACTTCAATGTATGGGGCTGGCTTTGCATCCCTCCCTTCTCGCCCCCTGTGCGCACACCTATGGCGAGCACACATCCTGCACAGGCACCAATCATGCGCCTGGCTCTCGCCATCGCCGCGTCCCCTTCTAGATACGATGTTCTTTTACTCTTCGTCGCACGGTCAAGCCATCGCATTTCGTAGGAATAAATGTCGGAACACATAGGCAGAGTACATGCCGGGCTATCGAGCTTCTTCCGTTGCCCAAGAAGCGGGCACTGCACAAGCGGGTTAGATGCTTCACAAGCTGACGAAGGCCTCCATTTAGTCTTAACAAGCAGACTTTATGACCACGATGAACAAGAATGCGCAAAAATAGTATGAACAGCGCTGAAAGAAAATGAAGAGCGTCTGTTTTATCTCGCAAATCGCACCGCCCTTATCCAACGCTCTCATCGCTCGTTCTCGTGTGCCTTCCACGCTAATATATACAATTTTATTTTTTTTAGCAGCTGACCGGCAGCGTTCCTACAAGTGTTATGACAGCCATACACGCAACACACCTGTTTGACCACGAATTAGCTTCGTCCCTTCGAGCTGCTATTGTCCCGTATGCACACGCTCGCAGTCGCGACTGATTAGCAGCGCGCCGCACCGTGGAGCGGCGCCACTTGTTCAGTGAAAACTGCAGCGCACAAGGCAATATGTTCAGCAAAGACAGCTTGTATGTTTCGAACTTCAAGATGTAACAGTACGCCGCCAAATTTATCATACTCTCCGTAACAGATGGGTTCCGGTCGTGCCTCACTCACTACGACTTCTACGAAGTCGTAGTGAGTGAGGCACGACCGAACCCATCTGTTACGGAGAGTATGTTAAATTGATATCATGTAGGACTTCTACGAAGTCCTACATGAATCGTAAGCGGTCAAATTAAAGTATTTTGTCTTTTGAGGGAGCCAGTAATGCTGTGTTCTAAGTTTCCGTGACAACACGCTGAAGTTCATGCGCAAGGATTTTTGGCACGAATTTTAAAATGAATTGCACAGCCGAGTCCGTTTCAACTTGTGGGTACACAGTTGCCGTTCATGTTTCCTGTCTTACTCTGTGCTCTTTCTCGAGCTCTTTTCCCAGCAATAAAAAAGGGTAACTTTGATTTTATTTTCATTTCATTGACTAATGATGGTGAAATGGTTCTGGGGAGGGAGGAGCTTGGTGGAAGACGCTTCTGGTAGGGTTTCAGACGGGCCTCCTTAATGAGGTCACGTCCACGCTGGTGTTATCATATTGATAAACCGCCTCGATGACGAAATTAACAGGACACGTTCGTACCGATACGGCGTAAGGCCCTGCGTAATTTCGAACGAGTTTCTAGGAAAGCGCCGGAGTTCGACGGTGGCCGAGGTGCACACAACATACTGTGGGGCTTAGCTGGTATAGTGAAGTCAGTCGGGACGATTTTCCTGCTCTTGTGAAGTATATGCCCGTGCGAGCTGGCGGCACTCATCGGCTTGTAGGACAGCTTCAGAGACGAGTGGTACTCAAGCATGATATGGGTAAAACAATACATTGTGAATGTTTGTGAAGCCTAGCATTCATACAGCTTTACGTAAGATGAAATTCCCTTAGTTGTTTGTGTCGCAGTGTTTGTACTATGGCCTTCGGTCGCAGCGTAGTGCCGGCGGTAAGGCAACCGAGCATGGATCATGAAATAATCACATAGGCGTCTGAGAGATGAGGATACAGAAAAGGCCGATGAACTATACAGACAATGAAAAAAAATTACACCATCTCCCGCTGAAGGGAACCATGTGTAGATGTGAAGCAGCGGGCACTAACGCTTACACTGGCGGTGGCGGTGGCGTTGACGCTGGCGCTATCGCAGCGTTGCGCATGAGAGAAAACTAAGGAGGCGCAAAGCACGCAGTGATGGAGCGGTGTTTCCTACTGGAACATGCCAATCGCTGCTAATGGGCAATGAGAGACAGAAGACTCCGACTGGACACAGAGACCCGCAGTGCGCTTTTAGTTAACGCGCATGCTGCGAATTTTTATTGTTCAACAACGCACAGGAGAAATCTCCCACCGGCACCACCTTGGAGGTCAAGATCCATTGCCATATATACGGGATGCACAGTGAACGGTTGTGCAGCGCGAGCAGTCGGTTTTTTCAACGAAGAAACTCTAGCAGACGCTGCCTGCGTCGGCGTCACGAGGCGAGAGGGGGGAGCGTAGGAGAGGAGAGAGAGAGGGGGGGACGCGCATGCGCAGTGGGGTGTGGATGCTGTGGGCAGGGATGCCTAGAGGAGACAGGGGGGGGAGCGTAGGAGGGATGAGAGAGGGGGGGACGCGCATGCGCAGTGGAGCCCAGGCAGGGATGCCCAGAGGAGAGAGGGGGGGAGCATAGGAGGGGAGAGAGGAGGGGAGGCGCATGCGCAGTGAGGGTGTGGTTGCCGCGGGGAGGGATGCCTAGAGGAGAGAGAGGGGGGAGAGGAGGATTTTTTATTTTTATTTTTTTTTAAAGGGTCTGCGCATGCGCAGTAAGGGAGGCCACGCCGCACACCACCACCGGATTAAGCTTCGCCATAAGATGCTTCACATCTAAAAGAGAAGCGGTCTACGGGTGAGGACGGTATTCGGTGACAACCGAGACGCGATCGAGAAGTGGACGCAAGTACCTTGGCATAGCTAATTTTTTGGGAAAGGTAAGCAACGCAGGGTGTCTGCCTCAAAATGGATGCGTTCGCAGCGGTATACGACGCGAATATCTTGTGGTTGCGGAGTGCGTAGAGAGCCAGGCGGCAAAATCGCTCGTTCAACGTGACGAGCCATCAAGCACGTGGTTGCCACTTACTACGCAGAATATTCAGTCATGTACACATGGATGGAACATGCGAACTACCGGCTGTAAGGCGAATCAATCCTACTCAGACACGGTGCGTTTAGTTTCCACGTTGTTTAACGTGCGACTTGTCTGGGCGACGACGTATTCGGAGTAGCCGAGCTTTATCGTCGACGCAGCGCGAAAAGACAAGCAAAGTACTAACATACAGGACGAGCGCTGCGTCATGTGTGTTGCTACCTTTCTTGGCCTGGGATCAGCATGCGTCGGTCACGCATCGTTGTCACTTACGGACAAAGCGTTTAAGTTTCAACTTGGTACGTGCTCTGTGAAGTTATGCTTACATTATTGGCTAGATTACCCACTTTGCTTTTCCAGCCGTTTGTGTTGTTTTGCTTTGTGTTGCTTTGTTTTCCTGGTTGGTATTTTCGAATAATTGTTTTCAGTTGCCAATAGCGCTCGTCGTGTATGTTCGCGCTTTCCTTGTCTGCGTCTTTTCGCGCTGCTTCCCCCATGCATTTGTACCAGTTAGCCCGACTTTATATCCTGTAGCCGATGTTCCTTTGAGCGACGACACCGCCATGCCCAACGCCATTGACGTATGCGTGTACTATTGGTCTCGAGATCGAACAGAGTCGGCACCTAGCGGCAATAAAACGAAACGTCGTAGTGTGGATGGGCTCCTTGAGTCGTCTGTTAGCCACAACGTGTTTACATGTGCGCGAATGTGATGCAAGTCCTCAGAGGATGGCTTATTCCGTTGAGCAAGCGCAGTATCAAATGCTCGTACGGAAACCTACACGATATACACAAGCTGTTCGCCTTCCAAGGCTTATCTGCACTCTGATAAGTGAGCGCGTGCACATGTTGGTTTGGCGCTAGATGTGATCGTCGTACCGTCCATTCACCAAGATCATTTCATTGTGGCTGCCGCTTTGTCGTTCAAGCACGTCACATGGTGCATTTGGCGTCGTCCTAAACAAAAGAAATACTAAATATCGAGGTGTGAATGCAGAACGCGACCCCATCTCGTGAAGTGCCGGCAATTTCAAAATCATTGTGCTAGCGTCTAAACTGGCGTCTGTAAAGGCCGGTTAGAATTACAAAAAGGAAAAAAAAATTGCGGATGCGTTTGTGTGCAATCAAAAAAGCAGAGTGCACAAAGTTCTACTACAACTCATTACGAAGAAATAAAGGCGTTTTATTTTTTTTAAGCAGCCGCTCGATTAAGACATAAGTTATTGGTTCACTCGCGCGACAACAATGCTACTGTAGTATAGGCAAAACACAAGCTAAACACGTACGAATACAATAGGAAAAAGTATCAAGCACAGTGCGAAAACACTCGACTGTCGCCGAAAGCCAGCACACCATTCATTGGGAGATGTCGTTTATGTCACACGTAATTGGCTTATGCCACACTACCGCTATGACGGTGCTGCCTGCTATAGGTCGATCTCGCCGCCAATCGGCGTCAAATTAAACCCGAACAACGACAAGAATTTGCAATGTTATAGTGCGCACCGTCCAGTTATCACCATGGGCAAGCGCGCACATTAGCAAGTCCTGCCAAACCGCATGCGCGCGCCTGTCAGTCGTGATGACTGGACGACGCGCACTATACCATTGCGAATGCTTGCCGTTGTTTGGGTTTCATTTGGTGCCGATACTACATCAGTAGTTCGTGTCAGATCGATGTGGCTTAGAATATAAGGGAAATTGAGAAGACATATATTAATGAGCGTGACGTCGCAAGCGCGGCATCAGGAAGAGAGGTCTGCGTCGCTGCGAGGAAGCTGGTTTGATGGTCGCAATGATCGATGCATATACGCGAACAAAGCCCCTAACATACCTTAGGTGAAGCAGGTCTATAAAAAAATTAGGCATGCAAACCAGAACGTTGTCAAAGTCACATAAGCACACAGACCTCTTCAGACAACGCATTGAATTGACAGTGAGTCCTTCAAATGTGGCGTGCGCATTAGAAAGTCCAAAAGTCATTCCGTTAAAATCCTACAGGCCGTGGCTGTTTCCTGGCGCTCGGTTTCAGCCATCGCGACTTACCACTAGCTAGAACGCTATAGCGGCGAGAAAAATTCTGATGCTTGAATGATGTCAAGAGTGTTTATTAAGGTTATAAATTTAGTATTCGCTAGTAATATTGAGGAAAAAAACCTGAAATTCTCCTACACTTCGACTTCGACATCAGGCGCAGCCGTGGTTACATTAAAATATTCTATGACAGGAGGTGGTGGCAGCCAGCAGGTTGCGTTCTTTGAATTCGAAACACAAGTGCCGTTGTTGCAGAGACCTTCAAGGCACGTGTAATTTTGGTCTGGTTGCATCTGGCCGTACGGTACGGACGTGTTGAACTGAAAGTAAAAAAATTTCAGCAAATTATTACCTTGGTAATTTTCGTCACTCCGATATTTTTGCTCATTTAATACTGACAGCGGCATATTATATTTTTTATTATTTCTTTCATCTTCATAGCGTCTTAATAACAATGACTCATTTCACCACCTATGTTTGCCGAACGAAGAGCCTTAACAACAGCAGGTTATGTTTTTGACAACGTTCATTTTTCCTTACCTCCCCATTTGTTCAATCCGATTAGTAAAGCAAGACGTGGATACCCGTGCGCTTTCAGCGACGCCATCATTGTCATTGGTTGCATATCACCCCGCTTATTTTTTACAAAAGACAATTTTCGAGAACGGGCGTTCATATCAGTGGCTGTCGCTGGAAGCCTACACGAAATACATAGTGTTAAGAGAGGAAGAAACCATTTATTTTAGGTCGCGAAGGTGATAGCAAGATTGTCTATCTGAATGGTGATAGCAACGTATAGCCGCCTCCACCCTCTCTATAGCTCAGTGGGGCAAGCACGGCCGCAGTCTCACGTATAAGGGTCAGACATAAAAACCCGGTAGATTCCACGAACTGTGGCAATCAACATTACTCTAAGCACTCACCAAGGAGCGACAAAACATTCGGTGAATCCCGCGTACATTGGGAATCGATGTTATGCGAAGCATGCGGAGGGAATGTGACAGTGTTGTAAATTTTTTATTGAACGAAATATTACGAAATGACGCAAAGATATCTACTAGTGTTGTACGCACAGACACATGTTTAACAGTCGCATATGTTTTATATAACCAGTAGTTTACAGTTGCGTAACGATGGCAACAGCAACATCGGCATTAGTAACACGAGAAGCGGTAAGCTGACATGTAGCGTTTGTGCTTTCGAGGATGGTAGCCCTGGACACTGCTACATATATCAACTTCAGTCGATGGCGCTTAATTACAGTTGACGTTAACCCGACGTGACAGCTGTATCATATGAGTAGATATTTGTTAAATGCGAAGCATTTCTTTGCGTATTGTAAGCACTTTTGCGTTTCTATCTACGTATCTATCTATCTATCTAGCCGCCTACGTCTGGGTGATCTCGTGGTGGCCTCCATAACTTGGGGTAGACCAAAATTTGTATGGGAGGGTAATAGGTATTGACGAATATGTCTGGCTGGTCATGGCATGAATAACGCGAATACGCCGTCGCGTACGTCGTCAAACTCATTTCTCCAGACAAGTGTGGCTCATACCCGTATTCCACGGGCCGCGGAATGCGGGTATGCGCCACAGGACTTTGACGATTTATATCTACCCAGGAACGGCGAGAACAGCCTCTTTCATCTCTGGGATGCTCGCCGCGGCCTAATACGCCGTTGGCGGCGAAATAAGTTAAATCGTAAACTCCGCTCCCGCATCGAGGCCCTCACCGCAGAAGCGGCTGCATATTCTGTACAGCTTGCCGACTCAAATTGGACCAACACCTGCACGAAGGCGGCAGGTCATATGATCTCCAAGAGCACGTGGCGACTTTTCCGGAGCCTTCTGGACCCCTCCACCACCCGTGGAGAAACACAGTGTCAACTGCGTCGCGCTTTGCATGCCAAGGCACGACGGACCAACTCGCGCGGGACCTCTGCGACCGATACATTTGTAGCACGGTCGACCCCGTTGGCCCAGAATACACGTATTCTGGTTCGCCCAACACCAAACATGACGCTCCACACACGCTCCCCGACCTGCGGGCAGCGCTGGCGAAAATGCGACGGGGCACGGCTCCTGGTCGGGATGGCATCACAGTATCGCTCCTGGCCACTCTTCCCGACCAGCCTCTCCTATCGCTGCTCCACCTTATCAACTCTGTATGGGATGGCTCGCCGCTTCCATCAGAATGGATCACTTCACTGGTCACATTCATACCAAAACCGGGTAAGCCAGTTGGCATTGAGGCCCTGAGACCCATTTCTCTCACCTCTTGCGCCGGCAAACTCATGGAAACAATGGTCCGCGAACGCCTTTCCGCATATCTGGAGGCCAGGGGGACCTTTGCCGATACGATGTTTGGATTTCGCCCGCATCTGTCGGCACAGGACGTCCTGCTTCAGCTCCACCACAATATTATAGAGCCGACTACTATGCGCCACAATGACAAAGCCGTACTAGCTCTCGATCTTCGAGGCGCGTTCGACAATGTCAAACATAGTAGCATTCTCGCCAATCTTTCCACTACAGGCTGCGGACAGAAGACCTTCGACTACATCCGTGCTTTTCTTTATCATCGCGTGGTCTTCCTCCGCCTTGACTCTACCGAACACGGCCCGTTCCCACTAGGCACTCGGGGTACGCCTCAAGGAGCGGTCCTGTCACCCCTCCTCTTTAACTTGGCCATGATGAACCTCCCTTCCCTCCTGAATGAGTGAGGTCGAGGGGGTACACCATGCGCTCTATGCCGATGATGTAACAATTTGGACCAACACCGGCTCTCCGGCTCAAATCGAGGAACGCCTACAACAGGCTGCCCTTTTGGTGCACACTTAAGCCTCTTGCGGCCTGGAGTGCTCCCCCCACCAAATCGGCCCTTCTCTCCGGTTTCCCACCTACCGCCACCGCAGATTTCTCTCCCATCCGGACCTGTCCCGTTAATCCAGGACCTTCGGATTCTCGGGCTGCACCTCTCGTCCTCACTGGACCCTAAGGGCACCATATCCTCTCTTCGACGCACCAGCGAACAAGTGAGTCGTATGATCCGGCGGGTCTCTACCAAATGTGGTGGCCTCCGAGGGACCCATTCCCTCCGGTTGGCCAAAGCGTTTGTGACCAGTCGGGTCCTCTATGCCTCACCCTACCTTCGCCTACGTCGTCACCACGAACACCAACTTGATACTCTTCTACGCTCCGTGTATAAGCGCGCGCTGTGCCTTCCCATCACCACTTCCAATCGCCGCTTTGCGGCACTAGGAGTGCACAACTCCTTCGCGGAGCAGCGGGAAGCCCATCGGGTCAACCAACTCAATCGTCTGTCGCAGACGCCTACCGGGCGCCGCCTGCTACACAGACTTGGTCTCAACACAATCTCTGACCCGGTCCCTCCATCTCCAATACCGGAAATCTGGCGCCAGAAGTTGTGAGTGGAGCCACTACCCCGCAACATGGACCGCGAAGAACACTCCGGTCGTAGGCAAGCGCGTACTGCTGCCCTTCAGGCGCGTCACGCCGATCGCCCCGGCGTATACTATGTAGACGTCTCGGGCCCTTCCACTTCGGGTCACTACATGATGATGATGATGATATATGGTGTTTTATGGCGCAAGGGCCAATGATGGCCAAAGAGCGCCAGGTCACGGGACAAAAAAGGAAAGATATGCAAATAATGATGACGGTCACTGGCTGTATAGGAGCCTTAAAATTCCACGCGCCAGGTGTGGCGCGGGTAAAACATATGTACAATAAAATCATGATGATGTGAAATGTGTTGCAGAGATGTATATCTATGTACAGTGAAATCATGGCGATGACGTGTAAAGTGGTCAATGGTTGTTCAATGGGCGGTGAGTGATCATGTTTCCGGATGGTGATGAACGGTGAATAGCACGTGTGCCTCTTCAAGTCCTTTGAGCCCAAAGGCCTGGAGGTCAGTGCTCTTGGGTGAAAGAACTACCTCAGCAGCTGCCTCTGTTGTGAAGCCGTGCTGAGGTTGCCTGGGTATATAACATTAAAGCTAGGTACATCTTTGAAGAAGTGAAGGAGTGAATCATATTTCAAAACAGGTTCGTTTCCTATGAACATTGAGGGATGGAGTGGGAGTTTCTGGCGGAATGACGGAAAATGCTTTTCTCGGATGGCATCAAGATGAGTGCATTGAAGCAGGATGTGAAGCACAGTTAGTGACGTGCCACATTTCTCACACATGGGTGGATCATCCCCAGACAAAAGGTGTGCGTGTGTACTGTGTGTGTGTCCTATTCTGATTCTACAAAGTGTGACTTCTGTATATCGTGACTTTGATACCGGTGACCAGACTCCAAGGCGCGGCTTGATGATATGCAATTTATTTTTCGTTTCTCTATCCCACAAGCGCTGCCAGTGCGCCCTTAATGATTTCTTCAGAAGGGGCTTAAGGTCTAATGCAGGGACTGCGATTGATGGATTGGTAGCATTTTCCTGGACGGATGCAGCCAGTCTGTCCGCCAAGACATTTCCCTCTATCTCACAGTGTCCTGGGACCCAGCACAAGACAACGTGCTGTTCGAGTGTGCAAATACTAGATAACAGTGAATACAGCGAGGAAATTACAGGGTTTTTGTGTTTCTTGAGGGTTTTCAATGCTTTTACAACGCTTAATGAGTCTGTGTATATAACTGAATTTTCTAGTTTTAATTGCTTAATGTGTTTAACGGCGGTATATATTGCATATGCTTCTGCGGTAAAAATACTTGTATTAGGGTGCATAACGCCGCCATCCGAAAAGGACGGACCGACCGCCGCATAAGACACACCTGTGTGAGATTTCGAAGCATCAGTAAAGTATTCAGGGCAGGAATATTTGTGCTGTAGTTCAAGAAAATGTGTGCGGATATGTGCGAGTGGTGCGTGTTTAGTAACCTGTACAAAGGAGAGGTCACACTCTATAATCTGCCACTGCCACGGTGGAAGCTCCTTTGCGGGAGGCATCAGTTTGTGTTCAAGTGGGACACCCATCTCTTCTGCCAGGCTTCTCACACGTAGTGAGTAGGGCTGTCTCACTCGAGGACGGTTATAATAGAGGGTGGAACTGGACAAGTCATTTATGGCAGGGTGTGCTGGGTGTTCATTGCCCGCATTAACTTTTAAAAAAATACATGAATGATAGGTATGATCTCTGCAAATGTAGCGGCCATTCGTCAGAGTCCACATACAGGCTTTCTACAGGGCTCGTTCTGTAGGCACCTGTAGAAAGGCGAATGCCTAAATGATGGACAGGATCAAGCATTTTTAAGACACTTGGTGAGGCGGACTGATACGTTATGGAACCATAGTCCAGACGCGTGCGTATTAGGCTCTTGTACAGATTCAACAGACATTTTTTATCACTCCCCCACGAAGTGTGCGACAGCAGTTTTAAGAGGTTCATTGTTTTCAAACACTTATTTTTGAGATGTTTTATATGTGGCACAAAGCTTAATTTTGAATCTAGAATTAGGCCTAGAAATTTGTACTCTGCCTCTACAGGTAACCGCTGGCCATGCAGATCAATTTCGGGATTTGGGTGGAGGCCTCTCTTTCTAGAAAAGAGAACACAGACGCTCTTTTGTGGGTTTAACCTGAAACCGTTCTCGTCTGCCCATTTGGACACCTTGTTCAGGCCAAGCTGTACCTGCCGCTCACACATTGCGAGATTGCAGGACTTAAAACCTATCTCTATGTCATCCACGTACATACAATAGAACATGTTACGCGGGATAGAAAGACGCAAAGAATTCATTTTTTGAAATAAAAAGAGTGCAGCTAAGCACCCCGCCCTGTTGTACTCCAGTTTCTTGGACAAACACACGTGATAAAACATTTCCCACTCCGACACGAAATGTGCGATTTGACAAAAAGCTTTCTATAATAGTCAACATTCTACCACGTATGCCGAAGTGTGAGAGGTCTCTCAGTATTCCGAAACGCCATGTCGTATCGTAGGCCTTCTCCATGTCGAGAAATACCCAGAGAAAGAAGTGCTTATGGAGAAATGCATCGCGGATTTCTGTCTCGATACGTATTAAATGATCAGTTGTAGATCGTCCCTCTAAAAATCCACACTGGTATGGATCGAGAAGATTATTCGATTCTAGAAAATGTAGCAGCCGTTTGTTTATCATCTTTTTCAAAAACTTTACACAGGCAACTGGTTAAAGCTATAGGCCTGTAACTCGAAACGAGGGATGGGTCCTTTCCCTGTTTCAGGATTGGAATGACAACAGCCTGTTTCCAAGCTAAGGGCATCTCGCCGGAGAACCATATAGTGTTATAAAGGCTAAGGAGAGTTTTCTGTGTTTCATAAGGCAGGTGTTTTAACATTTCGTACATTACACGGTCGGAGCCAGGTGCAGAGTTGTTGCAGCAATTCAGCGACGCCTGTAGCTCTGCTAGGCAGAATGGTCTGTTGTATGGTTCGTCTGTTGTGGATTTGCGTTCAAGTTTTTGTGTTTCAATTCTTCCTTTGTACCTTCTAAACGTTTCCGAGTAATGAGATGAGCTGGAGACATGTTCAAAATGCGCACCGAGGGAGTCGGCTTGGTCTTCCAGGGTGTCGCCCTGTATGTTTACTAAAGGAAGTGAAAAAGTCTGTTGCCCTCTTATTCTATTGACCCGGTTCCAGGCCTTACCTTCGTCGGTGTAGGAATTTACTCCTGACAGAAACTTCTCCCAGCTTTCACTCCTAGCCTGCCGGCGCGGTTCTCCTCCCTTGGGATTTAGCTTGCTTAAACATTTCAAGATTTTCAGCCGTAGGAGAGTCCCGCAATAGCCTCCACGCCTTATTCTGCTTCCCCCCGAGCCTTGCGGCACTCGTCGTTCCACCAGGGGACGCGACGTTTGCTTGTCACACTGGCTATTTCCGGTATACATTGAGAGGCAGCGTTAATTATAAAAGCAGTAAAATACTCAACAGCGCTGTCGATACTAAAAGAAGGTATGTCCGCCCAAGAGATATTTGTTAGTTTGTGGAACTCCTCCCAATTCGCTCTGTGAAGTTTCCACCGAGGAGCCTGGGGTGGATATTCATTTGCTGTTCGTGTTTTGAGGAGTATTGGGAAGTGGTCACTCCCATAAGGGTTTTTAACCACTTCCCAGTTAAAATCGAGTAAAACAGATGAAGAGATGATGCTAAGATCGATAGATGAATATGTGTTGTTCGTGAGGCTAAAAAACGTGGGTTCTTTTTTGTTTAGTAGACATGCGCCTGAGGAAAAAGAAAATTCTCAATGAGAGGCGCCCTCGCGCGTCGGCGCGGGAGTCGCCCCAGATGCTGGAGTGAGCATTAAAATCGCCTAAAACGAGGTAAGGCTCCGGCAACTCATCTATAAAAGATTGAAATTTGTGTTTGTGTAGCTGATAGTGTGGGGGTATGTAAATTGAGCAGATAGTCATGAGTTTGTTTGCAATTATGGCTCGAACAGCTACTGCCTCCAGTGCCGTTCGGAGAGGAAAGTGTTGGCATGCCACGCTTCTATCCAGTATAATTGCAACACCGCCAGATGATGCGAGAGCATCCTGGCGGTCTTTCCGAAAAACGGCATACTGACGGAGGAAATTTGTGTGTTTTGGGTTTAGGTGTGTCTCCTGTACACACAGCACTTTTGGACAAAATTTTTTTAAGGAGTTCTTGTATATCGTCGAGGTTGTGTAACAGTCCTCTAACATTCCATTGTAGTATGTTGTCCATGTTGGAAGTGTTCGTGTACTGTGTGTCGCAAAGGAGGATACTTACTTTACAGAGCCTTTTTTAGGCCCTGTAATTAGCGTTTTGTCTTTTTTGGAGCGGTCGAGGGGTTCTCGCCGCTCCTTTGGCGCTGTCTGCGCCTTACCGCTTGGAGTCGTGTCCATTGCCTCTTGCGAGGCACTGGACAAGCGCTCCAGTGTTTGGTGCTTGCGCGATGTCGACTTCGCCTCGAGAGACGAAGCCTTTGGCCCCCATCAGCCCAGAGGTCGAGGGGACCTCTTTAGCTGCTGGGCTGCCCTGGCTGCTGCCAGAGCTTGCAGCGGCTGCTGCTGTGGCCGTGTGGACGGAAGGCAGGGCAGCCGTGGCTGCTCCCACCTTGGGGGCGGGTGGCAGTCGCCTGGGCCCACTGCGCGTGGCATTGGCGACTGCCTGGAGCCGTTGTAGTGCTGCCCCCTGTTGCACTACATCGGCAAACAATGGTTTATTTGTAAAAGACTGTGAGACTCGTTGTCGGGCTTCTCGGAAACTTATGTTCTGTGTGAATTTGACTGTAAGGATTTCTTTTTCTTTTTTCCAGGATGGGCATGAGCGTGAATATGCGGGGTGGGCGCCGTCGCAGTTAGCACAACGGTCCTCAGCTTCAGCCTTACAGTCATCGGTGGAGTGTCCAGTTGTGGCGCATCTTGCACAGATCAGCTGTCCTCGGCAACTCTGGGAAGCATGCCCAAACCGTTGGCACTTGAAACAGCGCCGCTGGTTTGGGATATACGGTCGGACGCGTAACTTTAGATAGCCTGTTTCAACTGTGTCTGGAAGGGTACTGGAGCCAAAGGTGAGTATTATGTGTCTTGTGGGAATTTCGTTATCATTGCGCCTGATTTTGATTCTTTGAACGTGTACATTTTCATCTTTCCACCCGTCCAAGAGCTCTTCGTCGGTAAGGTCCAAGAGGTCGTCGTCGGAAACAACACCCTTCACGGTGTTCATTGTTCTATGCGCGCTGACGGAAATAGGCCAATCCCCCAAATGCAACAAGGTTGGTGAGCTTGTCGTATTGGGTCTTGTCTTTGACTTCAATTAACAGGTCCCCACTGGCCATCTTCGTGGCTTTGTAGCCGCTTCCAATGGCTTCAGTGAGGCTTCTAGAGACTAAGAATGGGGAGATGTTCGTTGCTTTCTTGTTGGCAGTTTCAGAGTGTAGTACGTGGTATTTAGGGAATGTTTCTTTCGTTCTCTGGAAGAAGTCAGGGTTGACATCGGTGCGCCACCTTTTCAGGGGGCGATCGGTAGAGAAGGGGTTGGGGGGATCCCATGGGATCCCCCCAATCACCGAGCCCAACCACCGAGCCCAACGAGGGGACGCTACGAAACGCGAAGGAAACGCAGACGCCAGCTATACATGGCCGCTATAACCAGATATGGTTTACCCTAGCTAGGGTAGCCACACAAGGTTAACCCTCGCCGCCAGGAAAAACTAGGAAGTAAACGGAAGAGAGAAGAGGACAGGAAAGATAAAGAGTGAGAGAGAAAGACGAAGATGAGGGGAGAGAGAGACAGGAAAAGGCGACTGCCGATTTCCCCTGGGTGGGTCAGCCCAGGGGTGCCGTCTACGTGAAGCCGGGGCCAAAGGGGTGTGTTGCCTCTGCCGGGGGGCCTTAAAGGTCCAATCACCCGGCGTCGGCTCAACCCCCAGGATCCCCCTTTTCCCCGGACACGGCTCAGCCACGCACGGCGAAGCGTGGGAGGGGGGTTGAACCCCCCCGTTAGCTCGGGTCCGTGGTGTCGCCACACACCAAACGCCTGCTTGCGCAGACGCCCCTGCGGGGTTCGGGTCACTACACGGCCGCTGTGATCACAGAAGGCCACCACGTCGATGGCCTCTCCTTTAGAGCCGACAGTGCCACTCATGCAGAGGAGGTTGCAATCGCTTTGGCCGCTTCGCACCCCACCACTCACACTATCTTGACAGACTCGCGCTCAGTCTGTTCTCGATACATCCAGGGTTCCATCACACCATTGGCTGCTCATCTCCTTCAAGCCGCCTCCTGGCGCTTTATCCCTCACTCCGTGAGAGTTGTATGGACTCCAGGCCACACAGGTCTTCCCGGCAACGAGGCCGCAAATGCCGCTGCCCCTCCCCTCCGGGCCGCTGCCCTTCCATGTCCTGAGTCGGATCCTGGAAACTCGAGTCTCACACGCTACCGTGATATCCTGGATTATTATCGCACTTCGCGCCGACTTTACCCTGGCCTCGCACGCGGTCTGGCGAAAGCGGACGAACGACTGCTACGCCGCCTTCAGACTAATACTTTTCTTAGTCCGGTGGTCGCCCGGCACTTCATACCGGAAATCTCTGGCACGTGTCCGACTTGTCAGGTGTTAGCCGACACTTTTCACGTTGTGGCTTCGTGTCCTGCCAGTCCACTCCCTTTCTCATCCCCCCTTCCCCATCCCAACTAGAGAGGCTTGGGAGGAGTACCTGCTCGGCTGCTCTACCTTGGATGCGCAACGCTCCTTGGTGGCGCGCGCCCGGGCAGCGGTCATCTCCTATGGCATCCCGGACTAGGGCTGCCACTCAGGCGCACAATACCTTTCTGGGATATTTCTAAATAAAATGTTTACCACCACGACCCCCATTGGTAATTTAAATGCGAGAGCGGTAAGAGAAACAGACATCGGGGGCGTTGACACTGGTAATTTGAAGGTGACACCATTAAGAAAAACGGACATCGGTGACGTTGACGCGAGGAATACAAATAATAGAAATCAGAGTCCCAGCTGGAATCGAACCCAAGCACTCTGCGTAGCAATCAAGCATTCTACCACAGAGCCACGTCAGGTCTCGAAACTGCTTTGGAAGAACACCCTATGCAGGCGTAATGTTGGTGAAACGTATATTGTGGTTGCAGTGCTGGCTATCTAATTTTATAAACATTACATACGTACTCTTATGACGAAGGAGTCATGTCGGGTTACCGTCAGTTGTATAGTTAAGTACCTTCCATTATTGTTGGTCTACTTAGCACTATCCAGGGCTACCGTCCTTGCAAGCACAAGCTCTACATATCAGCTTACGGTTTCTAGGGTTGGCAATATCCATGTTTCTGTTGGCATCGTTACAAAACTGTAAACAACTGGTTATATGAAACATATGCGACTGTTAACATGCCTGTGCGTGCAACATTTGCAGATATCATTAGCGTTATTTCATAACATTTCGCTCGTTAAAAAAATTACAACCCAGTCACCTTACCTCCGGATGCTTCGCATAACATCGATTCCCATGGTACTTGGGATCTGCCTAATTTTTAACGCGATAGCGTTAAAGAGCTCGTTTTGCAGAAATTCCGGCGTCGGCGTCGGTGTCGGTGTCGGCGGCGGCATCGTTGGTTGTGAGCGAAAAATCATCATCTTGTCGGTGACCGAAAAATCGAGAAAGATGAAAATAAAATAAATAATAAAAATTTCCGGGTCCGAATGATGATCGAACCCGGGTCGTCTGCGTGGTAATCAGGTGTTCTACCACGCAGCCACGCTTCTGCTTGTGATTACATATAAAATAACATCCTCTGCTTGGAATTGCAGTGAAAATAACTTTCATGCTTTACAAACACACGCGTCATGTATACAGGCGTCACAACACAACATGTAATATCGCAGTAATATCGCGTGGTACAAGAGTGCATAGCCATCGGGCGTCAGAAGATGTGAATATCATAACAATATTGTGGTTCACAGCTGTGTACCCATTACAAAAGGCACACACCTTACTGCACGTATTCCCACGTAGTGGGTGCACAGAAAACTTCGAAAACGTTTCCCGCATGCACCGCACATAATTGCTCGTGGTTTAAAGCATGCTACGAATTACATAGTGTGCACTAAGGGATTGAAGTACGGACTAGGGACAGGATATCGCTATCGCGTTCAACTCTTAAAAGCGAAGCTTAAGGGTCCCCCCAATTTTTGTTTATAAAATGGATACCCAGCGCTCCAACCGCAATTGACGTTTCACGAACATCAGGGTCGATTTGAAAAGCAGTTCTTACACCTGGCGTGGCTCTGTGCAAAGATTTTCATTGCCACGCAGAATGCTGGTGTTAGCTTCCTGCTGGGACCCTGACACTCATTCTTTGCATTCGTCGGGTCAACGCCGCCGATGTCAGCTTTTCCTTAGTAATCTCGCATTAAGATTACCAACGTCTGTCTCGCCGTTCCTGGGAAGATATAAACTGTCAATCACCTGTGGCACATACCCGCATATCTGCGGCACCTACCCCGCCCGAGATATACGGGTATATGACACACGTGTCTGGCGGAAAGGGTTGGATGACGTACGCGACGGGATTGTCGCATTATTCATGCCATGACCAGCGAGTCATATTCGTGAAACCATCTTACCCTCCCATACTAATTTTGGTTTACCCCCAAGTTAAGGGGGTGACCACTAGAGGACCCAGACGTAGGCGGCCAGATAGATAGATAGATAGATAGATAGATAGATAGATAGATAGATAGATAGATAGATAGATAGATAGATAGATAGATAGATAGATAGATAGATAGATAGATAGATAGATACGCTAAAAGTACTTGCAGTATGCAAAGAAATGATTCGCATTTAAAACACATTTTCGCTTTGAGGACAAGTGATATCGATATCAGTCATTGTCGCGTGCTTGTCATGCATGCATGTACATTATGGTGTATGGGTCATCCCACCCCAACTGTCCCAACCTTGGCGCTCGACCATCTGCGATTTGCTTTAAAATGGTTCAGGGACTATCTATCTAAAGCGAGAAGTCTTCCATTGAAATATTTCTTGCGAAAAAGTGTTTCAGTACCGTAAGCCGCCTGTAATTTTTTTTTCCGGAAAGCTCTCAATGGGCTTGCAAAACGTGTAAAAAAATGAGTTCAGCCTACTTTAGACTGGGGCAAAATTTTCCTTATAAAACGATGGTAAGCTTTTAAGTTAAAATAAATTTTTCGAACTTTCGCCCTTGGGTGGGTTTTTATGGTGCCCTAAATATGGACAAAATGCGATAAATTGAACTGATTTTATGTTTTAGTGTAGGCAAAAAAAAAAACGGTTTGAGATCAATATTCAGCGAAATAATGATTACAGCTGGCGACAAAGTGGCAAAAAAAAGTTAAGTTTTGCACATGTTTGGTCGAAAATTTCTTATTGAGGCGTTCCTGGTAAAAATATGCTGAACAGCGTGTTTACTGGCAACCTTCATTGGTACTTACTCAGAAAGTTCTATTAAATTACATTTTGTCATAACAAAGACATGTTTGAACTTGTGTTGTGCCACTTTCTTTGTTGCACATCTTTATACATCGTAACAAAGCGTCATAGCGGTAAGTAGAAGCTGCGCACATGCGAGGCTTACTGCGACACATCTAGACAACATAATGAGACTGGTCCATGCTTACTTAAATAATCTACTGGCAAGTATTGGCCTGAGTCAACAAGAAATCCAAACCCTAATACGTACATTTTACCACATGCAGCCGCCCGCTGACGGCCGACACAGTGTGCTTAAGCAGCACCAGGAAGTGATACCGATTTCTGCAACACCAAGTATTCATTTGATGTATGGAACACAATTTTTAAGTCGCAAGAACACAACGATTAAGAAATGAATCTATTGCTTAATATGACGGTTAAGTTGCGCTTATGAACCAACACAATCTTACTTAAGTGACCGCGTTTCGCCAGTGACCATGTGTTAGTACATAATTGCAACTTATGTGCCATGTTAAAGCAATACGATTCATTTTCTTATAACCCGCTCGTAGATGGACGATATTCTGCGATGCCCAGGCTGCTCTTGATTGCTTCATGAGACAAGGCCCGTATCATACTTTATTTATTGAAATCGCAGAGCTTCTTCGAGTTTCTACGAAAAATGGACACCCTGTGGCATTCCAGTGGACGCATGCTCATTGTGACGTAATGCGGAATGAAGGGGACGACTGCAACAGCTAAAATAGCTTTAAATAATGCCCCGAAAGTGTGCTTTGAGTTTTCACGAACAGACACTAACGCCTTGCTTCGCCGCATAATGTGCAACTCTACATTACAAAGCTGCAATAAACCAGAACGGCGGCACAGTCGTCTACGTAAATGGCGCCCAGAAGTGAAGATTTGTATGCCTCACAAACTAAAGCCAAACGTCACATGCATGATTCACCGGATTCGTCTTCGTGTGGCCTTGACGAGACGTCATGCCCACTTCATCGGCTGCAGTGACACAGGTCCCGATTTTGGGTCACTGTCAGTTACCTGAATCACTTCAAGAGATATTTTACGCCTGTGCAGCGTATGCATGATAACGTCAGAAACTGACCTCCTCAATCACACAAATTCATTGCAGACGATTAACCGGTGAGGTTGTGTTAGATCTTTTGGGCTGACGTCAGAGCGCAAATGTGGTTACAGGAGCAGTCGTAGCCTTCTTACAAACCACAAGACTGCATGCACGTCTTTAGATTTGCCCCAGCTTAGCGGGACTCTATTCTCATCTCCCTAGCTTACCATCGTCGTTCATCACTCTTTCGCTCCCCCTGACACCCCTCCCCAGCGTATAGTAAAAAGCCAGAGCAAACTATAGCTCAGGCCGACCCCTCTGCCTTTTTTGTAAATAAATTCTCTCTGTCTCGCTGTCCCTCTTTATTTCGATAGATCCTTTCCCTAATCGTTGTCTTCTTTGCACGAATACATATTTGCGTATAGGTAACAGGGTGTAACGAAGGATTAGTGCAGCAGACAAAGAAAGCGACACGGTCGCCGTTTCGGGCGACCGTGTAGTGTGTGATGTTTGAATATAATCTATAGTGTTTAGTGTTTGAATATAACTTATAAATCTTTTCTTTCAAATGAAGTAAAGCTTTGAGCGCAAATAAACGACGCGGGACCAAAAGAGTAAACACGTATCACACAGAACGCCCGTTTCAGATAAATCAAGTAGCGACATACGCAAAAAGCAAAAGTGCAGTACTTGCCCCGCATGAAACTTCTCCAAATAGCTTGCTCCGCATAAAATAAAACGAGTTTCTTCGAGATAAAATGAGGAACATATACGTATGCACAACAGGGGCGTAGCCAGAAATTGTTTTCGAAGTGGGGGGGGGGGGGGCACCTTCTTAAAATGGTCACTTTTCGCTCTGTATGCCATTGCGAAAAAATTTTCGGGGGGAGGGGGGGGCACACGTGACGTGCGCGGTGTGCCACCCCCCTGGCTACGCCACTGATGCACAACGTACGCGGAACGCTTGTGGTGTGTTTACTTTCTCGGTCCCGCGTCGTTTATTTGCGCTCAAGGTTGCACTCAAAGTCTTACTTCATCATCAGATACCAACTAGCCCACCTAACTGCCCTGCTATTGTCTTTCAGGGCTTCGCCTTGCAGTATTGCTAAATCTCTGTCAAAAAATCCAAAGACTCGCAGCCAGATTTATATGTTCTCGGTACAGAAAAACAGACTCGGTTACAGAGAGGCTAAGTTTATGTGAATTGGATTTACTTGAAGTTAGGCGAAACAGAAATAGAATAAAATTATTCTTTCAAATTCTCAAGGGTAACATAAATATTGATAAAGATATATACATAAGAGAACCCGGTAGACTTAGCAAGAGAATAAATCATAGTGCTGCCATTAGACCTTATGCCA